>WOUH02000006.1:4234212-4262384 GCA_009936405.2 Stevia rebaudiana
GGAGCGAATCACAGGTGTATTTCAACTGCGTGGACACCAAAACGGATTCGAATGGAAATCAGACTTCACAAGATCATATTTTTGAAGATTAACAGTTGATTTACTTACCTGTTCGTATTGTAACAGCAGAAACGAGCAGCAACAAGTCACACAAAACACCAGCAGCAAAAGAAACAGTACCGGATGTTGTTGTAATGAAGGACCTGATGAACGCAGTGGCTGATTTTGATGATGGTGGTGATATGATGCGGTGATGGTAGGTAATCGAGCAGAAACATGAGGTTTTGTGATTAAGATCTGAAAGGCTATATATATACATATCAATTGGGGAGCAATTAGGCGGGATTGAGCTGCGATTCTCCACTAAATTTGTTTCCGGCGTGCTTATAATGGCGAAGAAGAAGGATCAAACCAAAGAGTACGGTAGGAGTATTTTAGGGCTTTGATTTGAGTTTTAGATATAGTTCACGTGATTTAAATCCTAATTGAATTATTTTCTTTATAAAATTCGTTTTTTTTCCTGGTATTATACTAACGCCCGTTAGATTTTCCTATTGAATAGGTCATGGACGATGTACATGAGGGTATTTTATTATATTGGTGTATTTAAAACTTTAAGTGACTGTTTTTGTAATTTAGTCTAAAAATACTTTAATAGAAATACATTTTAAAATTTAAAAAAAAAACAACACATCGAGAGATACCTAAACTCTACATAGAGAACTTTTCGAGAGAGATAATCAATCCCTCCAAACACCTATTCTGGCCGGTCTCCGGCAATGTTCCTCGTTGCTTCTCATTAGCGTAGACAATAGGTGACGATGGTAGTGGACGGAAAATTGAACGTGTTGGAGGTGGTAGAAGAGGCGAAAGTTAGGGTTTGCGAAAAAGAGAGAAAATCAAAGGTGGTGTAGGTGCCAACGACGGAGGTGGTGATGAAGGCGACAAATGCAAATTCGGCAAGGTGTGAGAAAGAGATCATCAGTCATTGGGTAATGAACTAGTAAACCAATGCTCCACTAGTCAAAATTTGATGATGATTTTGACTTTAAGAAGACAAAATTGCCATATGCACATATCTCTCTCTCTAGATTTGTTGCCATAATCCATCGAAAGATTCAAACTTTGATCCTTCAATTGACTACCAGAAGTTCGTAACCATCACGATCATAATCGAAATATCTACCAGAAGGGCTTTGATTTGAGTTTTAGATAAAGTTCACGTGAGTTAAATCCCAATTGAATTATTTTCTTTATAAATTTTTTTTTTCGGGTAGTATAATTCTATCCCCCTTAAATAAATTTCGACCTCGAAATTTGACTGGTTCAGATGAGTACGGAAAACTGAAATCGAACGGTTACAAAACCAACTTCTGCACCGTAATACGGAGTGATGTCTTAGCACATGAAGCTATTATCTAATAACTACTATCCTACTAGGGTCAAACACTAAAAATTGAAGACAATTAACAAATAATTCGTATAGTAATAGCGCATGTAACTTATAGGAGAACAATTAACTGATACGGATAGGAAGATACGAACCTTTAAGGCTCAAACAGGTTAGGATATTGAGAACGAATTGTCTCTTCCATTTCCCATGTAGCTTCTCGCTTTGAGTGATCTTTCCATAAGATCTTAACGAAAGAAATGGTCTTTTTACGCATAATGCGTTCTTGCCGATCAAGAATAGCCTCTGGTTGTTCTTCAAGCGATAAATCCTCTTGAATCTGATGAAGAGGATAGTTCACAACGTGAAGCGAATGATAGTTGTACCCCCTTAATAATGATACAGGAAAGCCATTATGTACGTCTGATAGCTGAGGTGGTAGTGCTAATTGGTAGGAAACGTCACCAACTCTTTCAAGAATTTCAAATGGACCGATGAATCTAGGACTGAGCTTTCCTTTGAGACCAAAACGACGTATGCCTCTACAAGGCGAAACCATCAAAAATACCCGATCACCCACATTAAACTCCAAGGCTCGACGGTGTCTGTCTGCATAACTCTTTTGTCGGCTCTGAGCTTCTTTTAGTTTTTCGCGAGCTATGGCAACTTTTTCAGTGGCGACCTTAACTAACTCGGGTCCTTCAATAGTCTTTTCACCAACCTCTTCCCAACAAGTGGGTTCCCTGCATTTACGACCGTATAATAACTCAAACGGTACCATACCAATACTAGCTTGCCAACTATTGTTGTAAGCGAATTCAACCAGACATACATAGTCATCCCAGTCCCCGGTCCACTTTAAAGCACATGCTCGGAGCATGTCCTCTAAATTTTGAATAGTACGTTCTGATTGACCGTCAGTCTGAGGGTGAAATGTAGTGCTAAACTTTAATTTGGTGCCCCAAGCTGATTGTTTACCTTTCCAGCAATGAGAAGTGAATCGTGGATCTCGATCTGACACTATAGAAACTGGAGTACCATGAAATGACCATCTCTTTCGTGAATACATCAGAAAGTTTCTGCTGAATAGGAAGAAAGTGAGCCGACTTTGACAATCTGTCGACTATAACCCATATGGCATCATTCTTCTAAAATGTCCTTGGTAACCCTATTACAATTTCCATAGAGATATCTTCTGTAACACCCCCATCTCCACTTATACGACATCGGAAGACTTTGTAAAACAAGATGGGTTGTCACGTTGGGTAATTGGGTATATACAATACAAAGACATCACATAATGGATATCTAATACAAATAGAGTACATAACCACTAGGGTTTTATAGTTTCAAAGTACAAATTGAAGATTATTCAAAAGTGGTCAACCAGTTACGCCAAAACATAATAATAATCTTCAATCTCGTACTCTACCATGCATATATATAGATCTTCGCTAACCTTAGTTACCTGAAAAATGATTAGTTTTGAAAGGTCAGCTAAAAGATGGTGAGTGCGTACGTTTGACTCGATAAAACAGTATATCACATTATTATATTATGCCATCTATTACGGAACTACACAAGAGAATGAATACACTACCCAAGACCACAACCGAACCTTTATGGCAACCACAAGAATGAAAATATACACACGCTATCTACACTTGGCGGTGGAGGCATGACCATCCACAAACGTGTGGGCGTGCCAACCTATAGTACTACGTATATTTCACCCGGCTCGTAGAGTTATCCGGTCAAATAATCTTAAGTAAATGATCATTCTAAAACAAGGTACTTCCCAATAGGCATAGTATAACATAATAACATGGATTAAAACAGTAAGTATGTATAAGCTGTAATCCCTGAGTTTAAAATATAAAAATGTAAAAGTGGGAGTACAATACTCATAGTTGGTATTGTCGGATGTAATCACGAACACCAAATGCGTAAATGAACTCGTCAGATCTACTCGGGCCCTACAATAGTTACGGCCATTGAGTCAACGGACCTTATATATATATTAATTGTTTGATTGTATATTTATAAGTGTCATGTGTATGGTAACTATTATATTTTATTCGTCCGTGTTTTTAGTTTACATATACATTCGTATTTATACACGAAATACATAAAAAAATATACTTTTTAAATTCCAAAATTCACAAAAATTAATTAATTGGTCTAATATACCATAAAATATCTTTTTGTGAATTATCTATAATTATTTTGTATTTTCACTTTTTATATAATTATTTAAATCCAAAAATACAAAATATACCAAATTAACTCTAAAAATTATGAAATTTATTTTATAAGTGGTTTTAGTCAAAATATAATTTGATGGACTTTAAAGTCAACAAGTCAATGGCATTGTTGATATACCTTTTAGAACAAGTTGGTGAATGTTTTGAAGAATGTGAACTGCTTCATTAGATACTTTTTATGAATGTCAACTAAGTCTTGTAAGTAATTTGCTCCCGGTTGTTCAATCATTTGATAACCAGAGTCATTCTTTGATAATTCTTTCAAGATGTGAGTCATTTTAACATTTACATTAAACAAGTCTTTCCTTAAACTGACAAGTTATTGTTTAACCTAAATAATTTGTCTTGTCAAGAAGACCACAATGAAGAATATCAACATCTTTGTGAAGTTCAAAGTGATAAAAGCAACATAGAAATAACCAGTTGGTATAACGTGAAAGTTGCTAAATGTAATTTTAATAGTAATTTTGTTATTAGTTGATTTGTTGATTTATTAATTTATTTTTCATCATGTAACAGTTTATGTTATCCCAAGCTGGTGAAACTCTATTAAAATTTACATTTGATGATTTTATCGGCCTGACATGATCTTGCTGCTACCAAAGCACACCAAGTTATTAAATTTACATGTAGAAACCTATGAGCTCTACTAGCTCTCCGACTCTATAATAAGAAATTTTCTTTCCCGTCGTTTCGATCCTTTACCCCATCTTTATTTCTTGCTACAAGAATTACTGCTACTCAAAACGGCCTTTCTTTGTCGATTGCCAAAGGCTCTTAAAACCGAGAGAATGACCCAATAACGTTGCACTATATCGGTAGATGTAGCAGCAGTAGCATCCGCGGCATGGGTTTTCGGTTTGAAGGAAGAATCCTAGCGTGAAACCAGAAACTGCTGAGTCATCACCAGGTTGTGATTTTAATTACCACATGTAGATGTTAAAAAGTAGAAAAGCCTTAAAAAGGATCATACTATTGATATTAGTGATGTCATGATGGAACCAATAACATGCACTACAACAAACACGCTTTTTCCAGACAACAAGGCGGTGAGCTTTCCTAACAACACGTTGTCGGCAAAGGTTTTCCCGACAACATGTTGTCGGCAAAAGAGTCATCGGCTAAGTGTTAACGGGATAAGTCGAATGAGTTGTTGTCGGGAAATGTAACCTCAATCTCGACAACGAGTTGTCGGCAAAAGTGAATATTATTTTCTTAAAAAAAAGATTAAACAACAATAAATGACGAGCGGAAAAAAATTTTTAAAAATTAATTTCTCTGTCCCGACAACGTGTTGTCGGGAATGCTTAATCTCATTATTTTATTAATTAGGGTTACGTAAACTAATGATTTGTTAAAAAACAATTAAATAATAAGTCCCGACAACGCGTTGTCGGGGTTGATTTTTTAATTGTTTTTTAACAAATCATTATTTTACGTAACCCTAATTAATAAAATAATGAAAAACCCTATGCCGACAACCTGTTGTTGTCGGGATAGAGTTTTTAATTATTTTTTTAATCAATTTAATTACTTAGAAACCCTAATTCGTTTTTTATTTTTTGACTTTTGCCGACGACATGTCGTCGGGAAAGCCCTTACAGCATTTTAGCAGCTTGCTGCTTTTGGGTTATACCAACTTTTAAAGCCCCTGTTTTTCAGGATTTTAAAATCACACAATCACACATGGTTACATACAGCATTACATTAACACAAATACATCATACACATATGTATAACCATCCTACTTACACAATAATACATACATACAATCATACATACACATATGCTTACATACTAGTTTACATACCTACACACTATTACATTTATACATCATACATGCATACAGAACATGTGCTTACATAGTAGTACATACATACAATCATACACTTATATACATAAAATCACAATGGTTACATAGAAACATATATACATACATACATACAATCACACAAGCTTATTTACATACATCTATACATACTTACACACATTCATTCATACATAAACATACATACATTTTTACATAATTGAAATCACATCCATAAAATTACATACATACATAATAAAATATATTTTTTCTATTTATAATGGGTAAACAAAAATAAATCATAAAAAATATTTGAGTATTCCCGACAACATATCCCGATAACGAGTTGTCGAGAATAGTATACTTTTTGCTATTATTTTTTTATTTTCTTCACTGAACAATAACCAAAAAATAAAATTTGATTATTAATCGCGACAACAAGTTGTCGGGATAGAAAATATTTATTTTCTTTTCCTTTTTTTTCTGTTACTAGGTAATTAAAAATAAAACATAATTGAAAAAAAAAACTCGAAAATAAGTTGCGACAACGGGTTGTCGGGATAAAAAATATTCATTTTCTTTTTTCTTTTTTTTGTTATTAGGTAATTAAAAATAAAACAAAATTGGAAAAGCTTTTTACCTATCGAAATGTTTTTTCAACGCATATAGGTTTGACCCACCACTGATGCCACTTGTATTCACCGGTTAAGGAATCTGAGTTTTCCCTATACCGACGACGTATTGTCGGGAAAAGGTAAGGTAATACCGACAACATTTATTGTCGGGAAAGGTGTTGTCAGGAAAACACAAATTTCTTGTAGTGATATACATAAATAGATAAAAAGAACAAAATAAAAACCGAATAAATCATCTTAGTAAACACGGATATGAATTCAAATGATTACAGTTTGTAAATTACCATTATACTACATATATGTAGAATCAAACAAATTACAAAGTGATTTTTTTCACTTTTTTAATATAAATTCATTATACACCCATGTTAAAGCTACAAAAATTTGTGATATAATGATGCAATATGTTTTAAAATATAATAATATGAATAAATGATAAATGTTTAAAAAAATTAAGTATGTTTTTAGTTCTCACACAAGATATTAGTTCTATAATGAAGCTTCCCATGTATAACTATACATAAATGCATACAGTATTAGGAGAAGGTTCATTAGGAATACAAAAAGAAATAGGAACACGGGAACGACTTGTTTCATATAAAAACATATAGAAGGCTTTCCAAAATATATATATATATATATTTTTAAGAATAAAAATCTTTGTTCATATAAACATATTTTTTTGATATGACTTCATTATACTCGTTTGAAAGATGGTAAAATTGTGATACAATGGTGTAAATTGTTTTAAAAAATAATAACGTATGAAGAAATAAAAAATGTTCGAAGTTTACTCAACTATGGTTTTTTTAGTTTTCGCATAAAAAGTGGTTCCCATAAACTACCCCCATAATATTTATTAGGCAGTTATATTTCATTATCAAATAACAAGTATTATATTTATATAAATAGATGTTTGTGTAGGTCACAAGCCGGTCAAGCACACTATGTAAAGTTTGTGCTGAAGCTCGTCTAATCGTAGATCAATTCGATTATTAAGCGAGCCTATCCCGAGTAGCTCATAAGTTGCTCAACTTGTTTACCCCCTACTCGTCACTAAATAAAACTCTGCAATGACAAATTTAAGGACAAAATTCTCTTTCTGCCCCCATAATTTTGAGAGTTGTATACGTTGTTCAACACATAGAAATGTTAGAAAAGAATAAATACATTTAGTTGGAGCAACTCCTCAAACCCGTAAACATTATTTTGATCTTAATTATTCATACAATAATGTACTACAACAATAATAAAGCATGCTATAGTCGCAACTCTACTTGTTACCGCCGTTTCCCCAGCATTCCCAACAGCCACTACGAGTCGAGTATTTTGGCTTTTGTGCTTTGATAACCACGTTGCCTGCATGATCACAACACATAATCATCTAAAATATGTAATCATTTTCATCAATAAAAGTTATAGAATTGAATGAAAGAAATATTAAATATTACGTTACGAAAAATTAGAATATGAATCAAAGAAATCAAAGTAACGGGAATAACAATTTTTAGGCTTACATAACTGTGACACGTGACACAATCGGTTACTTATTTATTACGTGTGTTGTACCTTTTTCTTCCTGATTTCGGGTATGGGTGGTCGTCTTGTGATTAGTTCTAGCACCGGAAGCTATTAGTATAACTGCCAAGAAAACAACCAGCAACAAATTAGTAATCCCTGTGTACTTCATTTTGTTAAATTTTGAGTTTATAGTTCTAGTGTGACTAATTTATACCGCGAGTATGCATACATACGTGGAAGACTTGTTCTCCAAGGTGACTTGAATTGTTCTTCAAGACTACCTTCAATTGCTGAGTCTAGTTTTAAAATTCAAAAGAGGTTTGGTGGCTCTCTGGGGTCCTTAATTTTCACCACTTGGTAAAATAATTGACTAACAATAGGTGACTTTAAGAAAATATGGGGATTAATGACCACTAACTTAGATGTCAGTTCTTAAATATTGTTGTATAATGAAATTTTGTCCAATCATTCAATCTTTTTCTTTGAACTTTATGCACTCTGGTCTATTTCCTGTGTACGTCTTTTTCTTATTAAATAACACTTGTTTAAAATGTTTTAAATAAATATATTGACATATTGAATTGAATAACAAGGATACCTTCATACCAATACATTCATAATGCACAACTCCTTAATAGGGCACCACACAGAGTAAAAAGGTCAATGTATAAAGAGAAGATTAATTCAATCGCTCTGCATTACCTTTTAATTTGTCCGGATAGTCCTAGATAGATCGAATTTGCAATGTGACATATAATTATTTATGTAAATTGCGGTGTAGAAACCATAATTACACAAATGTTAAGGATCTTAGCTTGAATGACCTGTTTAGTCTTTTTCATGCCGTAAAACACACGCTAAATAGGAGCCTTCTATATGATAGGGGTTTTCACTGGCCGGTTTAACACGTTACATGACTATTTTTGAACCGAAAATTTTCAAAATTAAAATAGAAAAACTGTCTTACATAGAAAGCCATGTTCCATGACCTATTTTGTGTTTCACTAGGAAAAGTGACTCACATGAAGAAATGAAGGTAGCCTAGTCTTATGTAGTCGATAGAAGGACTAAGATGATACAAGAGACGTAAATGAAATAGTTTGATTTAATATCTCACGACATGTTCTATTATAAATTTTGATAATTGTTATTAGAAAATAGAATAAAAATGAGAACATCTTAGGCGTGTTTTCATTTTTATTCAACCATGTTCTCATTTACCAATGAAAAGTAACAGTCTTCATATACTCTTCTCATTGATTGCTCATCGATAAAGTACAACCAATTAACTAACTTAACCAAAAGTTAGTTGTACAATTTCATTACTTACAGTTACCTTCTAGTTTTGTTATTTACAAAATACTCGTTCTATTTTTTTAGTCGTAACATATAGCCCAATTTAAAATTTTTAAAAAACATTTCAGAACAACCCAACCAACACTAGTTAAAAAACTAAACTTAGTAAAATAGTATAAATGGTATTAGAGTAGACTTAGACTTAAACATATCGTGCCTTAAGATCAATGAAGATCATTTAAACACTTCTATGTATTATTTTAACTAGTTTAAGTTGGAATATAATTGCACCTAATTTAATATATTTTTTTTTGCCATTTCAGAAGAGACAAGATTTCATCGTGTGTAACCGATATAGAATGAAAACAAAATAGTTTAAATTAACGGGTAAAGACATTATCTATTAAGTGATCAAAATTTGTCACACACTCAAACACATGGATCCAACATGTTCAAGTCAAGAAGTCATATCGTCTTCCTCGTATTGTCTTCAACACAAATTGTATAAATGAAGTACAAAGAGGTTACTTGTTTCTTGTTGGCTGTTAATCTAAAGTTTACACCCATAGGAAATGAATAAATCTATACCTACAACATGCTACAAAACTACAAGAGACCGAGAAAACACAAGCAAATTTGGTTCTCTAGGTCACATTTCTTCAATACAAACGTTTTTCTCAATACGCGGTAATAGAAAGCTAAATCCCGAGTTCTCACGAATCAGAGGCGGAGGCTCGATGTCTGAGATTTGTATTTGATCCATTGATTTTGATATATCATCAACTGAAAATGGAATGCTGCATCATTTCAAAAAAAAAAAAAAATTCATGAGAAAAAATCACAACTCGCATAATTAGAGGACATATAGCACAAAGTTTGAGTATTTACGTAGATGGTCCCTATCGTTTAAGTAAATTTACAAGTTTAGGTACTAAGCAAAATCAGTAACAAGTTAGGGGTTTGTAATTTCAGTTTTGTAACAAGTTTAGGTACTAATGCTATCTTACCTTAACTTTTCTATTAGATTTGGGTGAACTGACCAAACCACACCCTTTGACTTTTCAAATAGTCAAAGGGTGTTTTGGTCATTTCACTCAAAGTAATAACTAACCTGGAATCATCATCCAACAGGAATGAATTGCTTGAAACATTGTTTTCTTCGTTTATCAACACCCTCATGCTGGCTATCACCTGAATAATGATTGAATTCGAGGTGCGTATTAATCTTATTAATTATTTAAAAAAAAATATTAATCTGATTGTATGAAAATGATGTAAAAAACTTACATCTGCGGATACGCTTTGCGTGCCATACTTGTCATCCCAGTACATTGTACTGATCCGATACAACTGTTGTATACTAAGAATCTATAAACCAAAATTAAATCTTGTAAATACTTAATAGAATTTGTAAATATAATAAAGAAATATCTGAATGCATTGAAATAACCGTAGAAAATTGCATTGTGTTGTAAATATTATAAAACGTATATCACTTACCGGGCAGAGATCACGACTTATTTCATTGATTGTTTTCTTTGGCTTTTGATGTATAACCTAAATGGAAATATTTGATTATGCAATTTTCATTAAAAAAAAAGAATTATTACAACTGAAATCGTTGACGAAATATGATTAAAGAGACGCGATACCAGAAACGCGATAGCTTGTCTTATATGCTTCAGTTCATCCCAAGCTGAACCTGCATACTGCAGTTCATCTGTGTAACATATAAACATATATAAAAATATAAAATATATAATGCCACTGTGGAAATACCTCATCGGTTGCATTGTAACACCAATGTTCCATTTCAGCTAATCCTGCTTTCACATATTCTCCGTTACTAAACGAACAACATTCGCGCCTCAAAAGTAAGCTGCATCATGAATCAAGTTTAAAAAAATAATTAAAAAAATAAAAAAAAAAAATCAAATGCGTATTATTTTGGCATAAATGAGAGGTATACATGTTACCTGTTAAATAGCTGAACGTTGACGAATGAGAATATTTGTGTGAAAACTTTACGCACCAAAAATGGGGGCACCTAAGAATATTTTAAAGATAATAAGAAAATAAATTCCAGTTCCAAATAAAAATAAATAAAATAAATGCAGTTTAAGAAAAAAAATAAAATAAATAAATAAAGAAAATAAATAATCAAAAAGATTGAAATAATAGAAACTAATACAAGTTTAACTTACATGATTTGTTTTTAAAATGTTTAAGAAACCACCAAGACCCTTAACAATTCCTTGCCAGTGAGAAACAACGGTTTGCTGAGCTGTACTAGAAACTGAACGCGATGATCCCTTCACTAGACTCGCTCTGGAGATTCTTGGCGCCTTTAATTATAAAATCAAATTAGTAAATATTATTTTTTTTAACAAAAAAAGGATTTTATATAATCGGATTAAAATTACTTGAATGCACAATCCCAACACTGGAGATATTTCTTTTTTCAAATTATCGCGTATCATTCCATATATTTTTTCAACATATGCTGTAAGTTGCTGCTTAAAAAGCAAAGCTGGATATTTAGCTTCCACTTTTGTAAACCCTTCAACTCTATTACAACTTCCATTTTCAAATGAAAGTTCAACCATATGTGGAGTTCCATGTAAGCTCTATGAAATCCAAAAAAAATAATAATAATCAGAATATAATTGATTACATTATTTATATTTAAATAAAATTAATGTAATTACGGATGTCATCCTGCCGAAAAGCGCAGCTGATGATCGGCGACGTTGTGGGCCGATTCCAGATGCGGACCCGCTCGCTTTTAGTGTGCATTGAAGTAGAAGCAAAAGAGTAGACGTGTTGGACAACCAGTAGGCCAATACATCGTTGTTATACTGCCTTTTCTTTAAATAAATAAAATGTAAAAAAAAATTAGAACAAACATAATTATAAAAATGGAATTTTTGTAAAAAAAAAGGTGGTTTCTTTTTTGCAAAACGGTGTGTCCCGGGTTTCAAACAGCAGTTTCTTTCTTTTTAATCACATTAGAATTTATTTTCTTTTTAATTTTCATTTAACATATAATTTAGTTTTTTTTTAAGAATTCTTGAATTTTAAATCTAAATACCCAGCTTTGTTCAACTATTTTTTGTCTACAAATGATATGATTTTCACTAAAAAATGAGTTATATCCGAAATAAAGCATTTTTTGGGCTCGTAATATCAAAAAGGTCTTTAATTTAAATACAATTCCCTTTTCAAAAATAAGTTATATCAAAATATAGATAAAAAAAGGAACAACACTGTATATCTAGATTTTATTATAACAATTAAGAAAAACTAAATTATATGAGATGAAAATCAAATTTATGAGAATGAGAGTTCGTGGTTTGAAACCCAAGACATGCAAAGAAGAAATAAAACATCCATTTTTTTAAAAACCCATTTTTTACTAAAACTAAAAAAGACGTTTTATTAGCATAATAGAAAGATTATTAAACCTCTACTGCATTGCCTATAGTCTGGATAATACGATCAAAAACACTTGTCTTCTCAACTTCAAATGATCTCCATTGCAAAAGACATTTATAAATAATACAAGCTGCTATTGGTCTATTTCCTGCAAATCCTAAATGTTGTGCAATGCATTTAAGTAGCAATTCTTGATTTTCAATTTGTTTCACATCGAGTGATTTTTGCGGTTTGTCATCTAGTTCTGCAAGATCGCGTTGACTTGCTGAAGGACTACGCGGTTCCTAAAACATACATAAACATATAAACATTTATTTAAGTAAATAATAGCAAAGAGATGAAAATATTAATTTAAATTTAAAAACCACATTGATGATTGATGTATGTATATAACAATACCAGAGATGATGACTTTTTATCTCCAATTAAAGTACCGCTGTGAGTCCTCTGCAAAAAGTCAAAGATCAAAATAGTTGTTATATGTTCAAATGATCACCAGTACAAAAAACCAATCATAAGTAAAGAACTACAACAAATGCATAAACATTTGTATTTACTGTTTTTCCTTGACAGGGTTAAAAACTTAAAATCATTCCAAAATTCATAAATATCTTCAGAACTGAGAACTGCAAGAACTCCTATCAATAGTTTATATTTTTTTTTATATAAAGTTGCTCATACTTAAGTACATAAAAACACCAAAATAATATTTTCTTATTTTTTTTAATTATTAATTGTTTATCTACACATGTGTAGTTAATATAACCTAAGTTACACATCTGTAGATTATATATATAATTAAAATTTATTCATTATTTTTTAATTTGAATTTCATGAAATACTTATAAATATCGTATTTTCATTATTTTATTTATAAAACATATAAAACGCTTAGCTGATACAAGTTCTCGCAGTTGCGTAGATATTTATGAGTTCTGAAATGATCTTAAAACTGTTTATGTGATTCTATCGGTTCTTTACTTAAAATTGGTCCTGCATTCCATATCTTATAAAAATTTAAAAACTAATTAAAAATACCTGTATAATAGATCTGGAACGACCCGAGAGGAACTTATTAGGTGCCATAGATACCGCTTGTTGGCGGAAAACTTTGTTTTCTGATTCTAAGTTGTTTAACTTGTCTTCCAGCCTGACAGAAAAAATATATATATATATAAACATGTATATAGTAATCATAAGTTATAAAAATACAAAAAGTTAAAAAAAAAAATAATAAAAAATATTTAAAAACCTGCTCATGGATTCCTGTAACTGAACACCTTTCTTTACGGCATCTTCCAACTTCTTACGCCTTTCTTCACTACATTCTTCCAGCTCATCAGCACGTTTCTTTTCCGACTGCAACATCGCCTGCAAAACCAAAACACAAAAACCAGCAACTTTAATCTAATCTCATAACAATTATAATTATTTTTTCACTAATACTACAAGATTAAGAATTGAATATACCTTCAATTCATCAACTTGTTGATTTAAAGTTTCGATTTTCTTAGTATCTTCAACAACAATTTCTTTTTCCTCAACAACTGCTGGTGCTTCATCAATAGCTTTCTTGGCTGCTTCTCTTTCCTTAATCACCATTTCATTTGCTTCATCGAGTTTCTTTTGCATAGATTCCAAAGAATTTTGATATTTATTCAAATCTTGCGCTTTTGCTTCTTCCAAATCGGTCTACACATATGAAAATACGTACAATTGTATATCATAACTTATATGTTTAAGAGTTCGTTACACAGATGATTTGCGGAAAGTAACAGGTTTGAGTATTAAGGGTTTAAATTAACAGGTTCAGGTATTATGCTTTCAATTTCGTAACGAGTTTGGGAATTAAGGCTGATATCCGTTAACTTTTTCGTTAAATTAGGATGAAATGACTAAAATATCCTTTCTCTTCTTGAATAGTCAAAGGGTGAATGCTCAAAGGGTATTCTGGTCATTTTATCTCAATTTAACAAAAAAGTTAAAGAAATACTTGTTACAAAATTGAATACATAAAACTGAAACCTCTTACCCAAACATGTAAATTTCTGCAAACCACAAGGACCATCTGTGTAATTAAGTCAGTGTTAGATATTTTTACATAACTAAATATTTAACGTTATATTACCCTTAATCGTTTCTCTAATTGTAAACGCCATGTTAATTCCTCCAATTGTTTCTCGAGCTTATCTTTCGCTTCTTTAAGTGCACCAGTTTCTAAAGCGGCCTAAAGTAAAAGTAAAGCATGTATATATTATTATAAGTAAATGCAGAATAAGATGAAAAAAATAATTATAAATTTAAACAATAAAAACTGACCTTTTTAAGTTTTCTAAGCTCTCTCTTTGCAATTATTCCCCTCCATCTGCATTGTGTAACTATGGATCCTCTCTTTAGCTTTTTATAATAAGCATAGTTTTTATGACATCGCCACTCAGTCTAACCAATGGAAAAACCACTAGAATTGTTTAGTTTATACATTACACATAAAGAAAATTTGGGTGTAATATTCTCTAGAGTTATTTACAAAGATGGTCCCTATGGTTTGTGCAAAGTAACATGTTTGAGTACCATGGGTTCAAAGTAACACGTTTGGGTTTTATGATTTGAATTTGATAATGCTTTTGGGTATTAATGTTAAAAGTCATTAACGTTTCAGTTAAATTAGGGTAAAATGACCAAAACACCCTTTGACGTTTAAATAGTCAAAGTCCAATGGTAAAAGTCAAAGGGTAATTTGGTCATGTGATCATAATTTAACAAACAATATAAGGAAGTAGTCTTAACTTCAAACTCGTTACAAACTGAAAGCATAAAACTCAAACCTGCTAGTTATAAAATTTAAATCCTTAGTACTCAAAACCGTTACTTTTCACAAATCACATAAACCAACTGCGTAATTAACTCTTTATTTTATTACTTAAATATTAACCTGAATATTTATTGCGGCTTTAGTTTCCTTTCGGTGTCTAAATCTTTTACGAGCCGCAATCGCACGTAAACTTGTTTGTACCGCAAGAACCGACGCGCAAAGTCTAGTATAGGCTACCCAAGCGCGCCATTTACGCACATGTTTCTCAATTTTTATAGCAGCTGCAATCCTTTTAAATTCTTCAAACTTTTTACACGCCAATCTACCTATATTTCCAATATTTTTTAAAACATAAAACATGGAAATGTTTAGGGTTTAGGATTCAGGGTTTAGAATACTATAAAAGCTCACCTCTACATAGACATTGTAAGGAAACTGAAGCCTTGCGTAACGCGATAAGATGTTGGTGCGCGATATGAGTTCTTGTTCGTCTTTGAATTATTGCTGCTGCACTGCCGAGTACCTCGGCTCTCCTTGCATCTAATTCCGCCATCTGTCCCGCTCTCAAGAATACCTTTGTTTTACCAATCTGTGTAAAAAAAACCAAATGCATTGAAAGAGAGTTAAAATAATTAAAACAAAAATTAATTACATAAATGGTCCTTACGGTTTGGGTAAAGTAATAGGTTTTGGGAGCTAAACAAAATACGGAACAAGTTTGGGGTTTGTGCTGTCAATTCCTTTAACAGTTTGGGTATAAGGCTAACTTCAGTTAACTTTTCAGTTAAATTAGCATGAAATGACCAAATTACCCTTTTACTCTTTGCATCGTCAAAGTCAATGGGTATTTTGGTCATTTCACCCTCACTTGACGAAATAGTTCACGAAAGTTAGCGCTGATACTCAAACTTGTTCCAAATTGAAAACACATACCCCAAACTTGTTACTTATAACCTTAAGTACCCAAACCTGTTACTTTATCCAAACCACAAGGACCATTTGTGTAATTAATTATAAAATTAACAAAAAAACACGGTAATTACCTGAAAGCCACTGAGCCCCATCTTTTCCAAGATCTTTGCGCATACTGTCTTTTCATCAAAGTTACTACAGACTCATAACATAAATTTTAGAATATATAAAAAAAACTAAAACCAAGAGAAATATTATGATCAAAATATATAAAAATAACATCTACCTTCCTGCCAAGGCTTCGGGTGCAAGAATTCCAAATCTATTTATAAACTCAAAAAAAGCACGACGGGTAGGATAACCAGCACAGCTGATTCTGATTGCCTCTAAAACACCCTAAGAGTAGAAGAATTAGTCGCGCAAATAGAAAATAAATATAAAAACTAATAACTAAATATACTCACACCACAACGCAATTGTTGCATGACGTTAAGGTTTTCAAATATTGCAGGTTTCAGTTTATTGTTTGGCTTTACACATCTAACGTAGTGAGGCTCTGTAGCATTTAGTGTTTCCATCAGTTGTTGCAATTGAAGCTGCATTGACATATAATTAGTTACACGTCAGCATACAACATGAACAGTTACATGTCGGATAAATAGGGACAATTTCTGACACAGACCTATTAACATGACATGACAAGTTTTGGTTTGAGTTAAACTGGTTTTGTGTCATAAACAGGTCGACACGTTTGTGATAATGATATGATTAAAATCTTGCCTAAATTTTTCTTAACATGCTTAATTCGTTTATGACATTACTAGCTTAAAACCCGTGTTACATAATCAACAACCAATTTGTTTCATTGAAACGTTGTATATATGTATTAAGTTATTATGTTGAAAATGCTCAAAACAAATTGATGTTTAACACTTCTAAGTCTCCAAATTATGGTTTGAGTTTAAAGATTATTCAATAAAAACTTTTTAAATACAAAATTCCTTAAATTTAGTTAGAAATTATACAGATAAAAGAAAAGTAAATTTTAAACATTGTAAGCTCTAGTTTTCATCCCTGATGTTTGTAAGGCTTAATAGTTTTTGTCCCTAAAGTTAGAGATGATTTTTGTTAAGGGTGGACTGAAATTGTTAAGCATTGCAAACCTTAGGGATGAAAAGTGTTGTTTACTATTTTAAATATATAAGATAAATATTTATATAATAATATATTTAAAAGATTTTGAAATTGAATCTATTTTAAGATCAATATTATCCAAATATGAGTTAATAATTATTAAATTAAATAAATCATAAAAAATAAAAAAACTTGAGAAAATGCCATGTGGCATTTTTTGGAATGCTTTATGAGAGGTAGATTAGACTTGTTTATATTTTCTATTTTTTAAAATGACTAAATATATGTTTAGGTCAATTTATATTTCACGCGTTACCCGTTATGACATAACGTTATCTTGCGAATTGCTTTTTAAGGATAGTACGGATTGTATTTTTTGGTGGCTTCTATTTAATTTTGTTGTTTATTAACCATGTTTAATAGGTTGGATCATGTGGTGTCATGCCGCGTCACTTAACATGTTATATTTAATCGTGTTAAACATGTCATGTTTGCGTAACCTGTTATTAAACAGGTTTGTGTTCGTGTTTAGTACATGTGTTAATCATGTCGTGTCATGTACTCATGTCTGACCCGTTTAACACGTTTAGATTTGTTTTTCCAATCCTATAGATACAACATGCATAGTTACACGTCAACATACAACATGATAATGATTGAAGTAAAAATACCTTAAAACGGGAACCGATTGAAGAAAATTTAGATGATTTGGAAGATTCTTCGGCTACAGGAGGAAAAAGACCGGCTACAAAGGTGCATTTGGAAACACCCAACAAATCTTGGTGTTCAGGGACCACATAATCTTTATTTTTGTCAAGAAATTGATCCGATTGATATTGAACCTAAAAAACAAAACAAAAATGTTTTAAATTTAAACAAGTAGTTTTACATCTATGAACATGGTTTGGTTGACATACATACCTCTCCGGCATAATGAGCAATTGTGAAATCCGTACGTGACAATTTCGGCTTCACAAAGCGTTTGTGATTTTTGAATGTTTGGTAAAGCTTGTTTGCGAATGTCTCATGGGTTGACTTTGGGAACATGCTAAAAAACATAAGTTCAAATTTTAAATATTATTAAAAATATATCTTTAATCTGCAATAACTGTTTTATAAGCTTTTTTAAATAAGAAATTTTTTTTAAAACTTAGTCATATATGTTATACCATGCTTCATCAAGGAGTGCAATGATACCACCAGGTTTCTGCAATAAATAAACAATACGAAAGAATTATATGCTTCAAACTATTAAAAATATTTTTTTTTTTTTTTTTGATCGTTTGTAGCTATGAAGTAATTATACCTTTTCAAGGAGATCTAGAACATCTTGGTTATCAACAAATTCAATGTAGCTCCAATTAATAGCCTCTTTTTTATATTCTTCTTGCTCCACCTTAAAGACATGCTGAAATTCAAACATAAAATTTAATATATTAGTTTTTAACAAGATTTTTCATGTTAACAGAAATTTAAAGGGTTACACGTGTACCTGGTTAAAGTGTTGTTGCAGTTTCTCATTTGTGAAGTTGATGCAAAATTGCTCAAAGCTGCATGGTATAATGACAGTTAAATAATAAAATTGTCAAAAATGATTATTTTTCTAAACCAAAATACATTAATTGCCGCCACCTGTTGTTTTTAAAGCTCTCAAAACCATAGATGTCAAGCACGCCAATCAATGATTTTGAACTCGAATCTTGTCCAATTGATACATTGATTTTATTCACCAACCTGAAAAAGAACAAAAAAAATATCTAAATAGATAAAGAGTTAATTAATTACACAGATGGTCCTCTGGTTTACAGAAGACTAAGGGTTTAAAGTAACATGTTTGGGTTTCATGCTTTCAATTTTGTAACGAGTTTAGGTATCAAGGCTAACATCTGTTAACTTTTCCGTTAAATTCGAGTGAAATGACCAAAAACCCATTTGACTTTTCACCATTTATTTTGACTATTCAAAAAGTCAAACGGTATTCTGGTTATTTCACCCTAATTTAACGAAAAACATAACGGAATTTGGTCTTAATACCCAAACAAATTACAAAACTAAAAGCATAAAATCCAGACTCCTTACTTTAAATCTATAATACCAAAACCTGTTAGTTTTCGGAAACCACATAGATTATAGATGTATATAAAATAATTAAATTATTAAACACGTAATTTTATTTCAAACTAGTAATTTGTACCAATCAAATAATCTGCAATAAATTGTTTTAGCCAAACCATCTCTGCTAAATGACGCACTAAGAGGATCAAGACTCCTCTTAATAACCTCTTCAGGAGTTATCATCACTCGTTTGCACAACGCATCTTGCAAGCCAACAGGATCACACCTAACATGACCTCATCAATTAATAAAGGCATATAAAGATTAAAAAACCGATAAATTATTTGTGATTTATATATATAATATTACATAAGAAGTTCTGCTGCCATCTTGAGATGAAATTTAGCTTTGTCATCTTTTAGCACTGAAGAATCAACCTCTTTTCCTTTAGCAAATACAATATTTCCAAGATGAAGTATTGCAGCAGTAACTCTGAAAATTGCTTCCTGTAAAAAATGTAAATAAAAAAAAATAGGTCATAATTGAAAGATTTACTTAGACAAAATTACTGACTGTGTCCTTTAAATATATCACAATTTGCTGGTATTGTCCTTTAAATTTAATAATTACTAGAATTGTCGTATTTTTTTTTAAATTTGCACTGGTTATGTCCTTTCCACTAACTACCATTAGTTTTCTCTGTTAGTTTAGTATAAAATTACTAAAATACCCTTAGTGAAAAGGACATAAATGGTCCATGTGTTTATTAAATTTAATAAGGGTATTCTAGTAATTTCATATTAAACTAACAGAGAAAACTAACAGCAGTTAGTGAAAAGGACATAACCTTTGCAAACTTTATAAATAAAGGACACTCCTAGTAATTAATGAATTTAAAGGACAATACCAGCAAGTTGGGTTATATTTAAAGGACACAATCAGTAATTTTGTCAATTACTTACTATTGAATTTTAAAGAAAATCTTTAATGAAAAACCTGTTCTTTTTTACTAATTCCAACAATATCCATAGCTCGTCTTGTGGCAAGATATTCGAGTCCATCATCGACACCAACCAACTGAAAGCATTTTGATTGGTTAAGATAATGAAACGATTGCGGGCTTCCCAATTTATACTTCTCAATTTCCTGAAACAACAATGCAAAATTAATCAAATGTTGACTAGTGAAGTTGACTTTTTAAAGGTCAAATCTATTACCTCTGGTGGTGCAGCACAAAGAAGATAAAAACAGTGATAATTCCTTTCAGGATCATTTACTTGACAAACACGAGATCTTTCTAGAAGATACGTCCTAATAGCAGCTCCCGATATCCTCCCGTGTTTATCAAATTGGATCTCAACAAACTTTCCGAATCGACTGACCCATTTTAAAAAAATAAAAAAATTATATAAAATATATAAAATAAAATTAAAAATATGAACATTGATTATTTCAGTTACATGATGATGAGAAAGAAGATGGTCACCTGGAATTGTTATTTCTAACAGTTTTAGCATTGCCAAAAGCTTCAAGAACTGGATTTGACTGTAGTCAAAATTGTGATAAATGTTTATATGGTTAAATAATACACATTAAGTGACATAAATTTAAAACAATAAGGGGTTATTTAAACGTAGAACTATACGTCATATATCATACTTCAAGAACTTGTTGTTCAACTGTGCGGCCTTCAGTCGCTTTTCTTCCACCCAAATACGCAAGAAATTGCATAAGCATTTTGGTTGTCTCGGTTTTACCTGCTCCACTTTCACCGCTCACCAAAATTGAATTACTTTTTCCTTCATTAATCATCGCCCTGATTCCATAATAAATGCAAAATATAATGACCACCGTGCGTTTAAGATAAAAGAAGTTGGAATTAATTACACAAACACTGCATGCAGTTTGCGAAAAGTAACAAGTTTAACTACGAAAGGTTTAAAGTAACAGGTCTGAGTCTTATGCTTTCAATTTTGTAACAAATTTGAGTATTAAGGCTAAATTTCATTAATGAAATGACCAAAATACCCTTTGACTTTTTGAATAATCAAAATCAAACGGTGAGAAGTCAAAGGGTATTTTGGTCAATTCACCCTAAGTTAACGGAAAAGTTGACAGAAGTCAGCCTTAATACCCAAACTCGTTAAAAAATTGAAAATATAAAATCAAACCTAACCCTTAATACCAAAACTTGTTACTTTTTGCAAATCGCACGCACTATCTGTGTAATTAACTCAAAAAAGTTGTTACTGATTATTAGATGTAAATGATTACTATAATAATAACCTGTAAGATGTATCTGCAATTGCAAATACATGGGGACTCAATTCACCAAAAGGTGCTCCTTTGTATTGTTGCATCATATGACTATCATACAAATGAGGTAACTTTTTGAATGGATTGATTGCAATTAGAATGTTTCCGGTGTAAGTCTGTCATTATTAAAAAATAAAAAGTCAAAATATATATTGTTTTAATTTCTTCAAACTAAACAATGAGAAGCAAACAAAAAACCTACATAAATTTCATTAAGTTCATATCTGGTTCTTAAGTTTTGCAACACCCCTGGCTCATGCAAATAAGACAACTTTGTCATGTCATCAACACCGCCAGCTGGCGCTTCCGTATCCTTCGGATACACTTTTGATAAATTAGCAGACACCTGAAAACACAAACCGGTTATATGATTTCATGATGCAAAATTATATTTTTGAATTATAATAATAATCACTAACCGTTTTTCCATCAACAGTTTGAACTTCAACTTCTTTCCCTTTAATCTTTGTAACTTGACCCTCACTCCAAGCTTGGGCTGTATCTTCAACCCAAACATGAGATCCTACTATTATATTAACCGCGGTGCTCTGTAGTGTATAATAATTAGTTAGTATATACGCGTATATGATAAGTTTGTAATATGTAATTAATATATCTACATGGTTAGCTTTAACTCTACTTGCATCATGTGTAAAAGCAAATAATGAGTCATGGACTTGAGAACGATTACAACAATTGGTGATTACAATATACTTTGTCAATTTGTCAAGTATCACAGGTTAAATAGAATTGGTACTAAGATTCCAACAAGATCATGTCAAATTTGCAGTACAATCCAAATGTTTTGGCATCATAAATCAAATTTTTATCTCTCATTTAGGGTGCAATTACACAATATAAGTTTCAATGACCAAAGTTTCATGATCACATGATGTATTGAATGTCTAACTCATTGCAGAAATGATAAATAAAACAAACATCACCTACCATTATGAATTTTCAGAGAAACCCTTGATTTTCGCGGGAAATGTATGAATTCTTCTTCGTTTTCACAGATAATCAGTGCCCCATTCGACTTGAATATGTACGGGATCACTCATACCCAATTTCGGTGATCCTGATTGATCTGAATCGCAAAAACTGGGAATTTCTGGGCATATTTTGGATTAATCTTCTTAGATCTTCGGCATTTTGCCGATTTATCAAAAACTTTCTCTCTCTTGTTGTGTTACCAATTTCGCCTGTTAGGTGTCTCCGTGACATTGTTGAATAGCTCCCCTGTGAACTCGGATTCTATGTTTCTCTCTCATTCGTAAATTTCTCGCGGATTCGTGGTTGAAACACACACGAATACTCATTTTCTGCATGGCCAATTTCAGAGAAGGGTCGTGTTTCTTTTGGGATTGAAACGGGTGCGGGTCTGCCCGTTAGAGATTTCGACTGATAAATGAACAACATAATTGAAATAAAAAAAAAAATCAACATGTAACATGATAGATAGAAAAATGAATTCTACTTGGCAGTTGGCACAAAAAAATTCACTAGAAAATTTCTAAGTACAAAAATTCTAAGTAAGAACAAAAAGAAAAAAAAACGATTTTACTAGTTTTTTTTAATTTTAATTTTTGTATTGTGCTTTTTGTATTATGGCATAATACAACAACGTACTAAAAAAATTTTAATTAAAATATATATATATATATATATTACTACGGTACTCAAATTAAAAAAAAAATAAATAACAAATGACCCGATTGTTATAAAACGGTCACAACCATCCTTTATTTCTATGTTTAACAAATGACCAACTTGGCATGTTTAAGCCTTAATTTTGAAAAACGGTCACAATCATCCTTCATTTTTATGTTTAACTTATGTTACTTACCGGGAAAGGACCCGATTGTTATAAAACATAAAGGTAGAGAATAATTTAGCAATTTTCAAACTTAAGGACGAAGCATGCAATTGAGTATATAAAGAGTGCATGGCCAAAATACTTATAGTTGTAACTAGTTAAATTCACTTATTAGTTATTACCTTTAGCCACACATAAACGATTAACGTGAGTACGTGACTATTGATTACCTTTAGCCACACATAAACGATTAACGTGAGTACGTGAGTACGTGACTACTGATTACTATTAGCTACACAAAAGAACTGTAACCGTGACCATAACATACTTATAGTTATTCTTGGTCATGTTCACGTGGCTAATAAACACCACTCTTTCGTCACACAAAATGATATAATTAAGTGGCTATATCTATTATCTTTTAGCCACATCACTAAAACAATATCATGACAATTGGTCACATTTGGGCACACTTTTTTGAGCGTGGCTAATAATTGTCATAGTATTTTCTGAAAGTGTGGCCAATGGTTCTGAATATGTGTTTTTTTATCACATTAATAAAAAGATCAAACAAATACCGTTGCAATTGTTAACATTTGACCGCCCTTTTTGGAGTGGCTTGCAAATGTCAATTTTTTTTTTTTGTGAAAGTGTGGGTGAAGGTTTCGAAAATATGTGTTTTTGTCACGCCAATGAATAATCCATGGCTAAAACTAGGACCAGGTCACACGAATATCCAAAAAGGAGTCTCTGTAACTAAGAGCACAAGGAGTCGTCCCAGCATTCCCCACTTTTCCCCGCTTCCACATCAGCGTCACATCAGCTTTCCCACTTTTCCCTATTTCACTGGCAACCGTCCCACTTTTTCCCACTTTCCTCTTTTCTCTCTTTTTCTTCCTCTCTTCTTCCTCTCTTCTCCCGGCCCGATCGGTGTCCACTTCCCGTTTTTCACCACCCCGATTTCGGGGGGGTGGTGTTCCCGCAAAATCCCGGACGTCACCTCAGCTCACCGATGGCTTCCCCGATGGCACTCCGTGTGCTCTAAGAGGGCCCTTTATCTTAGTCTAAATACCAACGATGCACTTTTTTGTCAGTCAAAATGTTTGAAAGCATAATCAAGTATGTACACCAGATATAATAAAGATATAATTTATTTATTTTCTAATTAAGTATGGGCCCTACTATATGGACCCTCCAGGCCCGTTGACCACCCTCCCTCTACGGGTCGTAGATATTTAACTTTTTTTTTATCAAATCAAATTATTAAAAAAAAATTAACATACGGCCAGGCCTATAGGGGGGCATATGGCCAGTATGCTAATTTTTATTTTTTAAATAATAATTTGATTCGATATATTATTTCATGGGTCGTACGGTTAAATTATTTGATACGATGTAATATTTTCTTGAAAATTCCTATATAAGAGCATTCACAGTAGCTTCCCCATAAATATGTGAGAGGAACCTGCATAATTTAAGGTGTGGTTGAGAGTGGTTGTGATTAGAGGAGAGAGAAATATTTGAGGTTTGTTTGTTTTTCCCCCAAAGTTAGGAAAAAATATGGAGATGGGGATCTTGGTTTATGAGAGAGAAAAGGTAATGATGTTATTTTAATAGTTTTTTTAAGTTGTTGTGAGTGAATGAGAGAGAAATAGTTAATGATAAATGTATGAAAAAATATTATTTAATTAGAAAAAGTACAAATGGGGATGGGGAAGTTATTGTGAATGCTCTAAACGATCGTTTTTCATATAGTTTTTCATTCAATTCAATACAATTAGTTCAATATTAACGCGAAATTAGTGTTGAAAATGTCTTGGTGGAACGATATTTTTCCTTCGTTGTTGTCATTGTCGGAAGGAAAAATATCATTCGACCAAGACATTTTCAAAACTAATTCCGCGTTAATATTGAACTAATTGTATTGAATTGAATCGAATGAAAAACTATATGAAAAACGATCGTTTATATAGAAATTTTCAAAGGAATATTACATCATATCAAATAATTTAACCGTATGACTCGCGAAATATTACATCGAATCAAATTATTAAAAAAAAGTATGCCCCCTATGCGAATTTTTTTTTTATAATAATTTTATTAAATTAAAAAAAATTACCCCCTACGGGCCGCCGTAGGAGGGCATACGGGCCGTAGAGGGAGGGTGGTCAAAGGGGGTGGAGGGTCCATATAGTAGGGCCCATTGTTATTACTCAAAATAGTTAAATATTCAAATTGATATTAAATAAATGTTTTTGGTTTAATTTATTAATTATAATGATTATATATAAATAGACATACATCATATGAAGGTGTACACCACAACTTAACCCATTTTAGAGTCTTGAATTACATCCATCCAATTCAAACTCCTGCTCTAATATATTAATGTTTGTCTGAATCAACCATCATGGCTTCAAACACAGAAACCATAAACGATGAGGAAGCTTTCATGTTCGCGATGCAACTCGCAAGCGCAGCGGTGTTACCAATGGTCTTGAAATCCGCGATCGAGCTCGACCTGCTCGAGACCATTGCCAAAGCCAGTCCCGGTGCATATGTCTCACCGGTCGACCTCGCGGGTCAGCTCCCCAAAGCTGAAAACCCTGAGGCGCCCATGATGATTGACCGGATCTGCCGACTGTTGGCTAGCTACTCGGTTCTAACGTGTATCCTCAGGGATGTTGGTGATGGGACCGTTGAACGTTTGTACGGTCTGGCACCTGTGTGTAAGTTCTTGGTCAAGAACGAAGATGGTGTGTCCGTGGCACCTCTATTGCTGATGAGCCACGATAAGGTTATCATGGAAAGCTGGTAACAAATTGTTATATTATTTACTAGGTTAATGTCTCGTGTATTACACGAGTTGATAAAAAAATGTTAAATAGTTTTTTTAATGGCAAATGGTTAACAGTTAGTATGTTAATATCACCAAATTAGTATTAATTTTCACTAGATTTGAACTCAGGACCTTCAAGAGAAGCTTTGCTTCCCACCTCACTCTTAACCAGTATGCTAAGAGATAAAATATAATTAAAATGGTGTATAATTATTATTTTAATTAATAAAAATAATATTAGTTTTTTAAACTTTCATTTTTTAAAATTTTGTTTTTTCAAACAATTTTCTTTTGTAAAAAAATATTTTTGAAAAATGTTATTTTTTTTACCAAAATCTATGATAGTAATCATATTATAATAATTGTTAACTAAGTGTGTTTAGACCACACGGACTCGTCCCACACTTTCCCACTCTTCCCCGCTTCCACGTCAGCGTCACATCAGTTTTCTCCAGGTTTTCCCTCTTTTTCTCATTTTACACGGTGTCGTCCCACTTTTCTCCACTTCTTTCCACTTTTCCTATTTCTTTCTTTTTTATTTTCCTTTTCTTCAGTGACATCCGGTGAGTACTCCGCGATATTTCCCACCCCGAAAGTGGGGGCAGGAGGTGGTGTTCTCATTCGGTCCCGGTCGGTAAAGAGGTTTTCCTGGCTCTTCCCGTTAACCACTCAGAGTGACCTTAGAAATATAATAATTCTAAATAATATTATTGTTTAAAAGATAAAATATAATTTAATAAAAGAGAGAGCCGAAAAAACACAAGAATAAAGATCTTGCAATCATGTCACATGTCTCTTAAAACTTTGCTTTATTAGACAGTATAATATAAATATAGATAGATATAGATATAAATTTTCTTTAGGTAGGATTTGAAATCTGAATTTTCCAGAAAAATCCCATAGCTTTTTGTCGATATGTTTATAATTTGTATTTAACTAAAATTACCCTGAAAAACTTTTTAGTATGAATACGTCCGTACTATATGTAATGTACGCCAATTATAATATGTTAAAAAGTTCTTTAGTCACATCATGCTTTTTGATTGGCTTTTAGTGATGGAACCTTTTTTACCAAGCTGACTCTTTTTTTAACGACGTTTTTTCTTACGTCTATCCTTTTACTTTCGCGGTCTGTAAGCAAGGTCGACTATTCGATCTCCGTGAGCATCCACGACCACACCAGATACGCAGGAACCCCGTGGAATGAGTAAACCTTCGCCCCCATCAGAATTGAACCCAGGTTAAATCCATATTCGATTCATCACCTGATGTCACTCAAACTGCTCCCAGCTGGATTCGAAACCCTACCTCCACAATGAAAGGTAGGAGCCCAAACCATTGAGCTAGGTTTTCAGGACCACCAAGGGACTCTTTACCGTCTATTAGTCAGATTAGTTGCACCAGATCTAAGGATCAGATGACATCATAAGCAATGTTTTCATGAATAGACGTCTAACCGGACTTCTTACCTGTTAGAGGTTGGATCTGTCAGATCGGTCAGACCAAATTTAAAATACTTTTCCAGTACGACAACCGGCTGGCCAGGACAAAAACGGTTCCAGCACATAGAACCGGGACATACCACCTTCTGATCCCCAGTTCAACCTGTCGTACCGACCAGTCCTATCCTGTTTTCAATACACTGATCATAAGTTGTAGAAGTATTCTAAAATCCTTTTCGATATGACAAATTGTGAATATACCTGTGTTTTTGTATTAATTTTTAATTTAAAGACTTAATTAAATAAAATGTACAGACTAGATTTTTAGAATCTTCCTATACTAATAAACGAAAATCTCAAATTACACTTGTCTTAATTCTAGGACCTTTAATATCACAATGACACTTTTCATCACCATATTAACTCTATAATTTTGTTAAAATTTTAATTACGAAAAGTTAATTAATGGTTTTAATTACGAGAAATAAATTAGGTGCG
>WOUH02000006.1:4267279-4285968 GCA_009936405.2 Stevia rebaudiana
CGTACCTTCTTTAAGAACCGACAAGAATCAGCTCGAAAAGATATAGAACGGGCGTTTGGGGTTCTTAAAAAGAGGTGACATATAATTGCAAACCTGGCACGTGCTTGGACGCCCAACAAAATAAGGAACGCAATGTATGCTTGTTTGATTTTACACAACATGATTTTAGAAGATGAAGGACGCGCCATTTGCGAATACTATAATGCGCTGGATGAGAATCAACATGTCGAGATCAGCGATGAAGAGAGACAAGCAAACCGCGCGTACATCCACGACGAAGAAGTACACACAAACCTAAAAACATATTTGATTGAATACCTTTGGGGCAACCGTCCAAGTAGTATGTGAGACCCACCCGTTTGATTTCTATTGATGTATTTTTATAATTTAGTTGTTTTTAATTATGTATTTTTTTAAGAATATTTGAATGCTCAATTATGTTTTTTATAATTTAGTTGTTTTTTTACTTTTAATAATAATATAAATAAAAAGAATTAAAAAATAAAATCAATCATTAAAATAATCAACATATTTTCTCTCTCCACTACTCACCACTACACCCATTTTCCACCACCTCTTCTTTTTCCTGCGTGACACTGACGCGTCATACTCCACCCTTCTCCACCCCCTTACCACTACACATGGTCTTATACATATCAACTAACATAAATACTTAATAACCTAACTAATATTAGAGCATTCACATTTGTTTCTATATTTTTATCTCTATAATTCACCAAAAATCAATACCTTTTCTTTCTCCTATTCAATTAAATAATAATTTTTTTACCTTTATCACTACATTTTCTCTCTCTCATTCAATTAAATAATACTTCTTTTACCTTTATCATTACCTTTTTCTTTCTCCAATTTACTTTAATGAACAATGTTTCTCTATATTTACTAGTTTCATCAGTTTTTTTATATCTCTATAGTCACAACCACTTTCAACCAATCTCTATAATATTAAGAAATCACTCATATAAGTTATAAAGATCCAAATGTGAATGCTGTTACAAAAACAAACCAAGAAAAAAAAAAACTAAATATTACAAGACTATATTCAATTTACACCCTTCTATTTTCATCAACTACCAAGTCACTTTTTTCTTGATATAGCCGTCTTTTTGTTGATCCTTTCTAACAAAAGTTTACTACCAAATAAATGCTAAAAGATAAACGATCCAAATTCATAGAGCTATTTTATCAAACCATTTTTACAAATCTCAATATGGATTGACGTTTAATGGACCCATTTAGACCCACCCACATGAATATGATCCTCCAAATCAAGAAAACAATGAACACCGATTTATACGTATAAAATTCGTAATTCCAATCACACACACCCTGTCAAACCAAGAATTATTCAATAATTGTCAACTAACCTCCATACCATCAACGAATCCCTTCTCAAAGTTCATCAATTTCTCTTCGAACTTGAAGATAGATACAGATGGGGGTTCAAATTCGAACAGCAGGTACGATGGGTGCTGATAATCTGAGCGAGAAAGCAGCAAAGATGAGAGAATCACTCCTTCAGAGTCAATCAATCACAGAAAATATGGTTTCCATTTTGGGTTCATTTGACCACCGTCTCTCCGCACTTGAAACCGCCATGCGACCCACTCAGGTTTTTATTCTATCTTTCAATCTGTACCAGTTTCAGATTTGTTAACTGTTTGAGTTTATGATGAATTTGGGACGAATTCGAAGTGATTTGAACAAATTTGTGTTGGAATTTGATACATAGGTCTTTCGATTAGTGCACCGATCTAGTGTAAGATGTTTAAAACATAATTGTTTGATCTACTATTCATCAAGTCGTTTTGAACACCATTTGTCGGTTTTTGAAAAATTTTGTATTAATGTTTAAGCTAATCGAATGTATGATTCTCTGTAAGGTTGGAAAAGGATGAACTGTAGTATAGTTACTTGATCTATTTCAGAGTATAAATAGCTTGTTAATTTCAAGCATCCAAATTAGTTTCTTGAGTTACAGTAGACCTATGTTAAAAATTTAAAGTAGATATAGATTCAAAATAGTGCATTTTGCATTGCACAATTGGAACAATTTCTATCTTTGGATATCCTTGAAAAACTATTTGCAACACATCCTTTAGAACCGACATTATCTTGGTATTAAAAATCCTGATGTTATGCGTTTATAGCCTTATAAGAGCTTTACATTCGTAAGGTGTTGCTTCGTGTACAACCAAATAAGCTCTATGTACAACTAAAAGCATAATCTCTCTCATCTCTTTGTTAAATTTTATCAGTCTCCTAAACACATTAATTCTGAACGTTTTGACCTAGATGCATGGTTGCGGAATCGCTAGTTCGGTCGGGCGGTGGGGCACAATGTAGGGATTAAATGAGATGAATCGGATTAGAAAATATATATAAAATTATAAATAATCTATATGTTTATGTATATTTATACATGAGGTGTGTATTGTGTAAACCTGATTTTAGAGAGTTAACCATTTAACTCAATCTGGGCTCTCCATTTTAGAATTTTAACACATGTGTTACGATTTAACACATGTCTTACTTTTCATAAATTTTGATTTTTTTAATTGTTCTTGAAGATTTTAATTTTGATGGTGGTATTTAAGAGAAACCCAAATAGAGATACAGAAAACGAGAGAGAAATGCTTACATAACTTTTTATTCACACCGTAAAATGAAGGACCTAGATTGAGTTAAATGGTTAACTCTGTAAGACCAGTTTCACATAATACATACCCCCTATGTATACATATACGATATATAATTAAAATCGAAATTTTAAACATTAACATACTTTGACCAATTTTGACCTAAATTGACCAATTTAACTGAAATTTAACCAATTTTGATCGATTTTCGGACTTTTATGGGTTTTGACAGAATTTTACCTCTGACCAACTGGTTATCAATTAGTCAAAATCGAGGCGGTGGACCTCCGATGAACGATTAGTGGTCGAATAATCAACGCCTTGCGGGCCTTGCACTTCATGCACAGTTTTTAAAACCAACATCATCACCAATAATTAATGTGAAGGGTATTTTAGCCACATGACTAGTTTTGGTCCAAAATTGGCAATTGTTATGTGAAGGAGGGTGTAGTTAGTTACACATTTACGATTTTGCCCTTGACTTACGTTGCTTTTATATATATTTCTTTAGATTAGGACACATGCTATACGCAGAGCTCATGAGAACATCGATAGGACTTTGAAGGCTGCGGATGTCATATTGGAGAGATTTGATCTTTCTCGCGAGGTTGGTTTTATTTCTCTATTCTTTATGTTTTTCATTCTATTTATTTGAGTTTACCGTTGTTTAGATTAGTAAACTTGAATTTATAGTTTTTAGTACCACTTTAAAAAATAATGCAAGTATCTAATTGGAGCTAGCTATAAAGTTACTATTTTGTAATTTATTCTTTGATATTTTTAGTTGGTTGATTGAATTGAATATTTATGTTTATATATATATATATATATATATATGTATAGGCGGAGGCTAAAATTCTAAAAGGGCCACATGAGGACCTTGAGAGTTATCTGGAAGCAATTGAGCAACTAAGAAGCAATATTGTGTTTTTTACAAACAATAAAAGCTTTAGAAGTAGTGATGGAGTTATTAATCATGCGAGTAACTTACTTTCTAAGGCTATATCAAAGCTGGAACAAGAATTTAAACAACTCTTATCATCATACAGGTTTGTTTTATTATTTTACCTTTTTTTAAATCTTTTTACTTATATTTACTAGAAGTGGAAATTTCAACCGAATTGCTCATAAAATGGGTCATTTGGTTATATGTTTATTTCACCTAGTTAAACTACCCTTTTTGTCTGAAGATAAAAATGGATACATAAAACCTCCTAAATCATTTTATTTAAAAATATAAATGAATGTTGAAATAATAATTTATTTTCTAATCAAATCTGAAAAATTTCTTATAAAAAGCAAATTGGATTTTAATAATCTTAACTATGACTCATTTGCTAATAATATCCATACTAGCAATTTGACGAAGAATAATCTCAACTTTCACTTTCGTTGCAAAGGACAATCCCGCAAAACCGTTAGAAATGTACACAAGATTTACACTCCATTTCACTTAAAATGATAAACAGAAATGAAATGAAAAAAGTAAAAGAAAATATTATTGAAAATCAAGTGTAATCAAGTTTTTTGTTGTTTTTATATAATTTTGCTACTGCGATTGCCCGTGACAACAAAAGTAAAAGTTGAGTGTATGCTTTGGTCAAATTGTGTACGGATTATTCTTACTCAAAAGACCATAGTTTGAATTTTAAAAAAAAAAAAATTATTCAATTTTCCTTATTAATATGAAAATTCAGACAAAAATGTTTCAATCCTAATCTACATGTTTTTACACATAGACAACATATAGGTTACTCATGTCATAATTATCTTGATATATTATTATCTTTCAGCAAACCGGTGGAACCAGATCGGCTATATGAATGTCTACCTAATTCATTAAGACCATCATCTGGTTCACCTGATTCAAAGAATCCTTCCAACAGTCACGCGGGTCATATAACTGCTGAAACTGTTGTTTTCACTCCCTTAATCCTCATACCACCGCGGGTCCTACCATTGCTTCATGATTTAGCTCAACATATGGTCCAAGCTGGTCACATGCAGCAATGCCTCGTTATTTACAGGTAAATAACTACTTTTTTTTCCTTCTTAATTTGTAAAAAATTACTACATGCATTATTGTACTTTGACTTCTTTCTACCAATTTTCTTATGAATTGGGTCAAATATTTTCTTGGACCAACGTGGTGAAACCGGTTGAAAGTCGCTCAAACTTTACTTTTAGTGCATAAAATCTTCTAACTCGTTTTATAGGGACTTACATTGTTGTTCTAAAATATTTGTATTAATTAATTATAAAAAATGGACAAGAAATTTTTGTGGGCCAATCCAGCCCAGCCCAGCCCATTTTAATATGAAAATATCAAAAACATTTTGACCTATTACTCAACAACCCACCTGCTTGTTTTAAAAAAGCGCGCTTGAGGCAAGCTGAGGCCCGATGAGGACGTAAGGCGAGGACTGTACATAAATTGCAAGTGAGGAGGCGCGCTTTTTATCCAAAAAAGCGACGTAAGGCGCAAGCTTTTCGTACTGGACCTGAATTTGTGCTTCATGATGTTGTAAAACAGGCTATATAGGTTGTACATATAGGTTATATAGATATTAAACCATATTTAAAGCTTATATGTGTCTAAATTTTGGGTAAATGATGCTAGAAACCTAGGAGAAATATATAAAGATTTATATAATAAATTGTGCCTCATGTACAAAAAGGAAAAGACAAACTTAAGTTTTGAATTTTAGAATGTTTAGATCTTAAAAAGCGTGCAAGGGTACATATTTATTATTAGGTAAAAATAACAGATATATATATAAATGACCATTTGTATAAACAATGATTTTTTAAATGATTTAGGGATACGCGTTCTATAGTCTTGGAAGAAACCCTTCAGAAATTGGGAGTTGAAAAACTTAGCAAAGACGATGTCCAAAAGATGCAATGGGAGGTTTTAGAACTCAAGATCGGAACTTGGATTCATTTCATGCGAATTGCAGTAAGTTTTATTAAGTAAAAAAGTTTAAAAAATTCACCAAAACATGCTCTTTGTTGTATCTAATTTTATGTTAAAAACAGGTGAAATTAATATTTACAGCAGAAAGAAAAGTTTGTGATCAAATGTTTGACGGCATTGAAGCGCTTAAAGATCAGTGTTTTGCTGAAGTGACAGCTGGCAGTGTTTCCATGTTACTTAGTTTTGGAGACGCGATCGCCAAAAGCAAGAGATCACCCGAGAAATTATTTGTTCTTTTGGACATGTATGAGATAATGCGTGAGCTTCATGCTGAGGTATGATAATATATTTTTAATATCTTAGTTATTACATATAACATTATTATTAACCTTACATTGGTAAGCGCGCGTACATCTCTCTAGCAGAGGTCTCAGGTTTGAATCTAACTTCCAATGTCTTTTACCCTTTTACCGAATTACCCCTTGAAGGTCACCTGCCCATTACAAGCTGTGTTTTACCTGATCCCGTTGGTTAGCAGTGTATTAGTGAGTTCACCTGTTACGGGTTCTCGCGGTTACAAATAAGTATATAATAATTGTGTCACGTTTAACAAACGGTTCTATTAGTGCTTATATATCTATATCTATATCTATATCTATCTATATCTATACTATATAATAAAACAAAGTTTTAAAAGAAACATGGCATAATTGTAGGCTCTTTAATCTTGTGTTTTCCCGCCTCTCTCTCTCTTATTAAATACATATCTCATCTTTTAAAGAATAACATTATTTAGATTTTTTATATTTATACATTTTTTAAATACACTTAATTAACAATTATTATAACACATGGTTACTATCATAGATTTTGGTAAAACTTAATGTTTTTCTAAAACAGGTTTTTACAAAAGAAAAAATATTTTTAATTTTTTTTAAATGTGAAAGTTTAAAGAAATAATATTATTTTTATTACTTAAATGTAAAAGTTTTTTTACAGAAGAAAAATATTTTAAATGTGAAAGTTTAGGTAATAACTTATACACGATTTTAATTGTATTTTATCTCAAACAATAATTTTAGAATTTATAAATTTTCATTACTAACTATTTAACAATTTTTTATCAGTCTGTGTAATACACGGGACATTAACCTAGTTGAATATATGCAATTGCAGATTGAATCACTTTTCAGAGGCAAAGCTTGCAAAGACATTAGAGAATCTGCTTTAGGTTTAACGAAAAGACTCGCACAAACAGCGAAAGAAACATTTGGGGATTTTGAGGAAGCAGTTGAGAAAGATGCAACAAAAACAGCTGTTTCAGATGGAACCGTTCATCCGCTCACAAGCTATGTGATCAACTATGTGAAATTTTTGTTCGAGTACGTGTTATGTAACTATGTTTTATTGTTTGGGGTGACATTTTCTGACACGACTTGAAACACAACACAAAAATTAGTTGGTTTTGGGTTGTCATAATCTAACTGTTTCATAAACAAGTTGTGTTTGGGTCTACCGGTTATAACCTGTTTAATTAAACGGGCCGGGTTGACCTTTTTTTACCTGTTTTGGTAAAAGGTTGACCCGGTAACCCGATTACCTCCAATTTGACCCATTGTACGTGTTTTCAAATTGATCACAACTCGTCAACCAGTTTGACTCTTTTAGATAAACAAGTTAAACCAGTCGGGTTCAGGTTACACAGTTAAAAGTGTGTTCGGGTTAGGGTTGCTGTTTTCACACAAATAAATATACGGGTCGTGTTCAGGATCATCGATTCGTCCCACCAAGACATGCACAAATTAACCGGTTAAGCAAACCGGCTGCGGTTTCAAACCGGTTTTGAAAATCGGTTTGTACAATGGGTTTGATTGGATTGGATTAACCAGCGGTTTGTAATGGGTTTACAGTTTTCACACAAGAACCGGTTAAAGAAAAACAGGTTTCTGGTTTGAAACTGGTTTTGGAGACCGGTTTTTACTGGTTAACCGGTCTAGTAATAAAAAAATCTATTATATCAGTTAACCGGTTTGGTTCATATATCGGTTTGTGTTTTCAGTTCCTGAAACCGGATATCCAAAAAACCCCTTGACCTACTCTTGACAGGTTAACCAATGGATTTTTTGGAAACCGGTTAACCGGTTTGTGCCACCTCTATTTAATGTATTATTGTAATTGCACTTATTTACTTGTTGGCTGACTATAATCTTTTTGTTGACTCAGCTACCAGTCAACTCTAAAACAACTATTTCAAGAGTTTGAAAACGGAGAGGACTCGAATTCACAGCTGGCATCTGTAACAATGCGAATAATGCAAGCCCTTCAAATCAATTTAGAAGGAAAGTCAAAACAGTATAAGGATCCTGCTTTGACCAATTTATTTCTCATGAATAATATTCACTACATGGTCAGATCCGTTCGCAGGTTTGACCTTTAAAACATTCATAACTTGTGTATACGCGATTACTCATAAAACCATAAGTTTTTGATGATTTTTTTTCTTTTTTGGTGTAGGTCGGAAGCAAAGGATTTGTTGGGAGATGATTGGGTTCAAAGACATCGAAGGGTTGTGCAACAACACGCTAATCAATACAAGAGGATAGCTTGGGCAAAGGTAGATAATTTCATACAAAAATAATATTTTTTCAAATATTTTTTATAGTTAATTACGCAGATGGTTTCTATGGTTTGCAGAAAGTAACAAGTTTGGGTAGTAAGGGTTTTAATGCTTTTAATTTTGTAACAAGCTCGGCTAATATGACTAAACTAACTTCCGCTAACTTTTCCATTAAATTTTGGTGAAATGACCAAAATACCCTTTAAAAGTCAAAGTGTATTTTGGTTATTTCACTAACATGTTGGTCTAAATTCTTAGTACCCAATCCTGTTAATTTTATTTTTCTGGCAACCACATGACCATCTGAGTAATTAACTACATATATTATATTATAATAAAAACTAATAATATTTTTTTGTTAATAGATCCTGCAATGTCTTTCAATCCAAGGGTTGACCTCATCTGGAGGTGGTGGTTCAATGGGTGGTGGTGGTTCAATGGGTGGTGGTGGTGATGGAGGAAATAGTAGCGGAGCCTCACGAGCGCTTGTAAAAGACAGGTGTGTTCATTCAATACAAATCATATTTATTAAAATATTCAAAAACATTTTTTATAAATGTATTCGATAATAATAAAATAAATAAAAATGTGTTTTTGTATTAGGTTGAAGATCTTCAATGGTCAGTTTGAGGAGCTTCATCAAAGACAATCTCAATGGACCGTTCCCGACACAGAGTTAAGAGAATCTTTAAGGCTTGCAGTTGCTGAAGTTTTGTTGCCTGCTTACAGATCGTTCATCAAACGTTTTGGGTAAACTTTATAACTATTTTCACAGACTTACTAATTATATAAACATTAATTATTCTTATTATTTTACATTTTTTTTATAATTATTACTAGCTTACAACCCCGTGTATTACATGGTTTTACATAATCAACATTAAATTTTTTTAAATTTAAAGATGAAAATTGTTAAAACTTGAAATGTTATAAACCGTTTGTGTTACACTCAAATGAAATTGTTAAGCATTGCAAATCTCAGGGATGAAAAAAGCAATTTACTCTTTTTAAAATATTAGATAAATACTTAATTATATAATAAAAACTTTAAATGATTTTAAATATAAATTTATTTTAGTATTAAGATAAAACACAAAATATATATAAAAGTTTAAAGACATTATTTGGAATCAAGTCTTAACTTTTTTCGTCCATAAATCACTAACGGAAAACTATTAAGATTTGAAACGTTAGAGACGAAAACTGTTAAAACTTGAAACATTAGAGACGGAAATTTTTAAGACTTGAAACGCTACGGACGAAAATTGTTAACACTTGAAACATTAGAGATGATTTCTGTTAAAGAGTGCCTGAAACTGTTAAACATTGCAAACCGCAGGAATGAAAATAGTAATTTATTCTTTGAAATATATCGATAAATACTTAATTAGATAATTACAATTTTAATAAATTTTGAAACTTATAGCTATTTTAGAATTTAAGATAAAAGAAAAAATATTTTAAAAATCAAGTAATTATTCTTATTATTTTACATTTTTTTTTATAATTATTATTAATTTTGCAGGGCACTTGTTGAGAATGGGAAGAATCCTCATAAATACATTAGGTATACAGCAGAGGATCTTGACCGGATGCTCGGTGAATTTTTCGAGGGTAAAACTTCAAATGAAGCGAGACGTTAGTGTTGAATTTCTCTTTTGCCCTTGTGGGTAAGAACTAAGAAAGGATATGGTTATGGTTTAATTTTTTTTAGTTGATGTTACTGCTGTTTTGAACTATTCTTTTGTATTTGTGTATATAGATTTAGAGGAAAAAGTTACACAACTAGTGTTTTAATCTTTTTTGTTATAATATTTAGTTCTGTTTGTTGAAGGTATGATTTGATTTTCAGGTTACTTGCACATAAGGTCACCACTTATATGAACATTAATTGACATTAATTCATCCCTAATGGTCATATTTTCACATTGACTCATTTTAGTTGTTGAACTTAAATTCATCAGGATGATCTTGAAATCCCTTGGAGTTGGTCATTAGGAGTAGAAAGGTGGTTGTTAGTTGTTAGGCTCAAGCTAGCGAGTTGGTTAGAAAGTTAGTTGGAAGCTTGGAGTATGTTGTATGTTTGTAAGATTCATTCAGATATAATAACTATATCTTCCCCAAATTCTCTCATTTCAATATCCGTGATTCATTAAGAACCATTCCAATTGTTCTTCCGAGTTATGGGTTGTTTGTTTACATCTTAATAGACTTTTAATGCTTCAGACCTCTTATTAGTTTAGCATTTAATGATTCAGTGTTTGTTTCACGAGCAGATGCCTTAATGATTAAGACATTTGCCTCTGAATGGTTAAGCTTTATACTGAGTCTGAATGGTTAAGACATGTTATCTGAATTGTTGATACAATTTTCTTTTAATGGTTAAGCATTATATTGTCTCTTGATAGTTCAAACCTCTTACTGGTTCAACACTTAATGATTCATACCTTTTACTGGTTTAACACTTATCCATTTAGAAGTTGCCAAACAGCTTTTTAGTGAATTTGATGGTTCATTGTTCACAATCCACGTACCACTATACTAGTACTTTCAATTTCAATCTAAATTGCATCATTCGCATCAGAGCTTGCTTTACTCGAAGCTCATGATCCCAATTACTCAAGGTATGGCGAAACGAAACCGGAAAAACAACTCGTAGATCCATCGACGGTGACCACAACAATGATGAAGATGACGGCGGAAATCGAATTGAGCATTTTTCTCAGCAATTGAAAGAATGTTTCCAATCGATTGTAGAAACACGAAGCGAGCATACCAAATTGATACTAGCAATGAAAGAAGCTATTTAGGATCTGGCAAATTCTATCAACATTCAATCTCACATGAATAATGATGCAATAATAGTGCAACCACATCACTAGGCGGGAGGAAATGGTACGATATACAACTTTGCGACGCGATGGTTGCTTTTACGATGGAATACGCTTTATAGATTTATAAAAGAGTGACACTCAGTGTGATGCTTTTTGTATCTTGTCACTGTAGTGATTTTTGTATCAGCATTTAGATATTCGAGATCATGTTGGTTTTCTATACAATGAATGACGGACAGAGATTGACGGTCTCTTTTATGACATGGTACGATTTATGTTTTATGACAGAGTGACTGTCGTTGCAATGTGTTTGTGTATCTAAGATTTGATTCTTGGGATCGTGACCGAATCCCCTAGGTAACGTGTTAGGAGAAAAAAACTAGTTAGTTTAATGGTACTAGACAAATTTCTATTATATCACACCCTTATATACGAAATGTGAATTGATCCAACGGTATTATAACAGGTTGTGGTGGGAGTTTCACTAGAGCAATTTGTTGGGTTGAGCTAAAGGGTTTCATAGTTGTAAGTTTTCTTTTAGACGTGTGGGCAGAATCATCACGTTTATTTTTTGGAGAGTGAGTGATTCATTTATAATGGTGATCCTTGGTGTCTCGGTCTTTATTGTTTAAAAGAAAATTTACGTAACTATATATTAAGTAATTACTAATGATCTTCTACTCTAGTGGTTGAGGTGAGATGCCTGAGATCCTTTTATGTGAAGAGATTTCAGGTTCAAGCTTCACTCAGGAAATAAAAACTCCTGAGTGCGCCAGAAAGGGGTTTTACCCCATTGTTTCCCTCTTGAAATTGTAGGATCACCTGAAACAGAGTTAAAAGGTGAGAAATTTCGTCTTTGACGCCCAAACCTACCAATCATACCGTTAAAAAAAAATATTTACTAATTTATTATCAATCAAAGGCTCCAATTAAACAAGTCAGCTAAGATCATATCTCATAAATAAAATGCAATTATGCAAGGAAACGCATTATGAAAAGAAATAATACTTTTAATAAAAGGAAAATATGTAATAGTACGTATACTCATTGACTTTTATATTAATTGTCAAATGCACATAGTAGGATAGCAGGAGTGTTTCATCCAAACATTTTTTTTTCCGAGAATTAAAAATTATAATTACGTAAACTTTAAACATTTCTTATTTCTTCATACATTATTATTTTTTAAAACGGTTTGCACCATTAAATTATAAATTTTACCATTTTTCAAACGAGTATAATGAAGCTATGTAAAAAAATACAAAATTTGCGTCGCACGTTGAAGTATACTACATATATGTAGTACATTTTCCTTTTCTTTAAACGGCTACTTCTAATATTCATAGATATATAAAAAACACTTATAAGAAATGCGTAAAGTAGCTCAAAGTACTAAAATATATGAATTATTATCATACTGCATATGTGCGGTATACATAAAAAGATGAAAAAAAAAAATCCGAATAAACCTTTTATAAAACCAAATCAAAATTTAAGGAAGTATAATTTATAAATTATCATTATTCTGCATATATATATAGTATTAAAAGTTTATTAAATTATCATTGTACTACATATATGTACTATTAAACTTTTATGACGCAACTTATTATTTCCTTTTTAATATACCTTCTTTATAATCTTTTGAAAGGGGAGAAAATTTGTGATTTAATTATGTAATTCGTTTTAAAAAATAATAACATATGAATAAATGAGAAATATTTAAAGTTCAATTAAGTTGTTTTTTGGTTTTTCTAGGAGAAAGTGATTTTCTCATGAACCACACCTCCATACATAGTAGACCCTAAATTTTTTATTTTTTGTGTTTATAGTATTGTATTTTATTATTGTTTTTATGTATTTTTATGTATTCGATAGCTATGTGATACTAATTCACCAACTATTTTAATTTCTGATACCAACAAAAAAAATCATGAATTCGTCATTAATAATACATACATAAACGAAGGGGCAAAGCGATATGTTAAATTGAGAAAAAAATGGTATAAATTTTCTTTTTGATTGTATTGTTTTATCTCTAGCATCTTCCTAGAGTTTTAGTCATCGGTATAATTTTTGTCTATTTATAAAATTAAAATAAAAAATCATAAATGAATTTCTCAGAACTTATCTGGTGGATAATCTTTCATCATGTATTTGTAATTTGTAAGCATGAGGTTGACTCAAATTTGTTTTGCAAATATGATCTTTTTTTTTTAACTTATTGTAGTGCTCTATAAGGTGCTTTTTTAAGAAGGTTGAAGGTTTAAATTCCGTGATGGACATTGATGTAGTATTATTAAAAATATATTAAATAGTCGTTAAAAGATATTTATGACATCGACATTAAATAATATTCATAACTTTTTTTATATATCAGCATTTATGCACTTGATAATACTATAATATATTAATAATAAAAGCGACATAAGATACATATTTAAATGAGAAGAGTAATTTAAACGCTAAACGACAGCACAAATAAATATACCATAAATAATCAGATAAATGTATATACCGATATACGGCTATAAGTAGCAGCAATTGGTAAGTATAAAAGACAAGCCATAGACACATCAACAACACAAGGCAAATTAATACACTTGCAAGTAAGTTTGTGAATCGTTTTTAGCTAGGATTGTTTCACGTTAAGAAATTCTTTTCGTGTTGAACAATTCGATTGGCATCCATGTTCGTATCCTTTGTCCATAATTAAATTCGTTAGGATGTATAGCTATTTTAATTTGGTTTCATGACACTTTTCATTTCATGCAAACAATGTTAATATTGATGTGTATAATTATATTCATTTAACCAATGGTTAAAAATATAACCAACTTCGCAATTCAAGTGAGAAACACAAAAAAATGCTATTTTCATTTTTCATTTACGTGAGTTTATATTGTTTTTATCAATGTTCTCTTTACAAGTTTAACATCAATTCAAAAAAAAAAAAAAAGTTCTTCATCATGAGATATCAACGAGATTTTGCTTTGTTTTTTGGTTTTATTATATTCTCACAATATTATTTATGAATACTGCTGTCACTATTTAATGAACTATACAATTTATCAACATATTAGTTGTTTAAAAATGAACGCCCCTCTATACATTGATAGTGTGGTGTTTGTATTCTTCCTATCATCATACTATAGTTTTAACATATTTACCTTTAAAAAATTATATATAGAGAAATGGGAAAACCTAATGGTCATCCTCCGAAAGATGTAACCATCGAGAAGTCCGGTGGAAGCTTGATGAACGCATTGTGCTCAAAACCTTCCACCGGACATGTTATGCGTTGTTTGGATTTGAATACTGTCGAGGGTCAACCAGAAGTTGAAGACAAGAAAGATTTAGTAAAGAAGGGTAAGCTCAAGAAGGTGTGCATCATATCACTAAGTTATTACTAGTCATTTCTTTTGGGATTAATAATGTATAGATGGCCTAGAGTTTATCTTATTCCTTTGCAGATTGAAACGGGCTCAACGAGTACATTTAAGAATAAACAATGCGCCAAACTTGAACCAATTTGCAAGAGAGATTATTCTAATCATGAGCTTGCTACGAGACTGACTTTACGTGGTGGCAACAAAAAGAGCAAAACATGCAAACAGGAACTAGCAAACCATGGTTCTACTTCTGGATATGAAAGTGGTCATGGGTCAGAGTTGATTTTGATGAGTTGTCTAAACTGCTACCTACATGTCATGGTGTGTGACGATAACCCTAAGTGTCCGAAATGTTGGAAGGGTGATTGTTTGCTTGATATGTATCGCCGATAGAGTCCTATGATCGAAACAAGCTAGCAAGGATTGTGTAGTTTGAGTGACATGTTTCCTAAACTAACTTTCAAATTAGTTTTCTCCTTCTCATGTTGTATTAAGTCGTTTCCTTAGGACTATGTTTTTGAAATTTTTAATGGAATCAGTTTTTATTTCTGGATAAATGTGTTTATTTTTCAAATTTATTGTAAACGGGCATTGAATTGATGTATATGAATTAAAAAAGTTGAAAGCCTCCGTATCTCTAAGGTCATGAATATCACTTTTTAGATTTAATCAATTTGGTTGTTCTATAAAACATTTTGATCAATAAAATTCAGAGAACTTAGACTAAGGGGTTTACATCGTGAAGGAGAGTCTTTGGAGGTTGACCACGCCCAGCACACCGCCCCCTAGGCGTGGTTGGGGCGTGGTGGTGGTCAAAGTGGTTGGAACCACAGGCGTGTATGATTTGATGTTTTTTTTTTTGTTTTTTTTCAACCTATCATAATAAACACTGACCCTCTTACCAATCACAATACACCACCTCACGCTTCAACTTTTTACCCACTCACTCACAATGCATTTCCACCCCAAGTGGGTGCGAGTGATTGCCTATGATGCACAACGACCCACCCATCCATCCACCATATATACCACACGGTCTTATTAAACAAAAATATGCGAATTCCTAGAACTTTTGTACCAAAGAGAATGTCGACCAATCTTGGGGAAAGAACATATATTTAGTTTTTTGGGTTAGAAACTACCTTAAAAAGTTTTTTCCCCTTTTTCATTTATTTAATTTTGCCCCTTGTATTTCATAGCCAAATATTCCATTTTCTAATGAATTTTAATGAAGTGATGGTGACTCTACCCTTTGGACCGCATTCCTTGAGGCGCTGCCCTCGGAGCCCTTGGAACCCCTCATTAGTTAGGGCTTTCGCCCTAGGAATCGTAAAATCTTATAACAAGTACGCACCTTACACCTCCCAAGTTGTTTCGGTAAATATTACTATTCATAATTTGACATTGGTCAAGCAAGCTAATCTTATTATACCAAAATACCAACAATGCCCCATTGGAACCCGTGTTTCACTCCTAGGAACCATAAAAACTTAAACAAGCATGCACATACCCTACCTTCAAAATTGTTTTGATGTATATTACGATTCATATTGGTTACAAGTTAATCCAACTATACCATATACCAAACAATCGGTGCCTTTTGATCTCTATTAACAGTTAGAATACTAATCTATATTTTAATGGGATTTATCTCAATCCCTTACGATGTTTATCTTAATAATGATATCTGCTAGAGTAAATTGTTATTTTGGTTCCTAGCATTTTTTTTTTAATTTTTAATTTTTTTTTTGCATTTTGGTTCTTGGTATTGTAAAATGCTGCAATATTAGTTCCCGCCACGTGCAAATCACATGAAGGCCTTTTGGTCAATTACGCTTTCATCGTCCGCAAGTTCGTCAAATCAAGAAATGGGGTTGTGCTCAGATCTAAAGTTTCTCATTGGTTACCCAAATCCAGAAACCCTAGCCCAAGGCAATCACCAATAAAATCGTCGGAAATCAGAAGCCGGAAAGGTACAAAATCGAAGCGTAGTCCACCTCCTCCGTCATCTCTACAAACATCGGTGTCATCAACCACTGCAGACGCAACCTGAGCATTAAAGCGTTGGCTTCTTTCTTCACAAATCCCCCCATAATCCGATCAAAAGCAAAGTTGCGTACGGATTCCATTGTTGTTAACGAAGAACGTGTTGTCAGAATGAAAAATACGATATGTGGTTCTAGCATGCTTTGAAACTGGTATTTAGGCTTCAGATGTTGAACCTGTGTTGGGAGAGATTGCTGTTGTATTCGGGGTGGACACGGCTGCTAGGTGTGTTAGATGAGGGCAGGAGGATCTGCCAGGAAATGAAGATGAGAGAACCAAAAGCTAGGGTTCCGACATCGTCAGGGAGTAAATATGAGGGAGATGACATCGACGGAGAAGGCATTGGGACATGATAATTCTATTTACTGGTTTTTTATTTAGCAATGGTGCCGGTTGTGGTTCCTGCTTTTTCTCGTCGAAGGTCGCAGGTATCCACCCGGGTGAAGTCGACTCTCTCCCTCTACAAACACACAAAGTGATTCAGGTAAAATGAACCTTCAACTCCAAGCACTATGAATGTGTAATTGACCAAAAAAAAAAATACCTTGAGTGATTTGCACGTGAGGGGCATTTAACAATAGAAGTTAACATAGTTAGCCGGAGGGATTAATATCGCAACATTTAACAATATCAGGGACCAAAATGGCAAAAAATTAACTTAAGGACCATAATGGCAAAAATAATATATAACCAGAGATCAAAATAACAATTTAATATATCTTGTACTACTTATAAACAACTAACTAAAATGCCACATGTGACATTATTAAACCACTTTTGCCATGTGTCACATTCCTACTAGCTAGGTTCCCAATAGTATAAGCAAATAAGATTTAGTCACTTTAATCTTACCCTCAAATACCCGTAAGTATCCTAAGCAGTGGCGTCAGTCTTTTCAAGTACTCTATACAATTTTCAATTAAAAACATGCATACATTTAAATAATAACACAAAAACATAAAATATTTAATACAAACAAGCAATTTATAACAAAAATACAAAGATATAAAATAGTTTTCATCGTTCAACTTGAAATAAAAATTATACAAAAAATTCCGGGTGAACTTTGAGAATATGCCACATTTCGACATTTATGGATTATATGTTGTAATTCTTAAATGTTCGTTTCTGGATATCCTCATGAATTCTGTTTCATTCAATTGTCTTCACGGTTGTCATGAAAGTTATTATAAGTACCTTCATACACCAATGTTCTCCTTTTTATAATCACTTTATTTAGATGTCAGTTGGTGAGTGGTATGAACCTTATGTTGTGTGACAAGCGATTCAAAAACTATGCTAACTTGGTCTCAAAAACTCCTTGCTAGGAAGATGGGCGCGACATTTTATTTGACCGCTAGTTAGAAACAGGCCAAAGGCACCTCCTCTTCAACCGTCCACAGTTTATGAATCATTTTTGGTTGGGGAAGATATGCAATAAACATGAGAATGGAGAGGATGTAAATGTTGATTTACAACATATGTGATTGATGGACTATTTATCATGGTTGTAAAAGTCGGTCTTGGAGGCCGAGTACTCGAAAGGCCGAGTACTCTTCGAGTACTCGCTCCAAGGAGGTCTTCCGATGCGACTTTATGCTCTTCCGAGGTGTTCTAAGGATTCGGTCAAAGACAGCACTCTTAAGAGGTCTAAGGTATGTGGTATTGTGATGTGTCTATTCTTTTGCTTTACTACGACTATACATGGAAATAATTTGTTGTAATTATTGATTTGAACATATATTTTGTTAAATATTAGTAAATTTATTATGTTTGACATATATATAATCGATGGAAAATACAGTTATTTGTAAGTTACCATGTCCGATTACTCCCCGAGTAGTCCCGATTACTCCCAACTCCATAGTCGACCGATCTATGAGCGTCCAGTGACTTTTGCAGCCTTGCTATTTACAAGGTAAAAAATTTGACGTCCAACGGCTAGTTCATAGCCAAAATCACATTTTAAAATGGTCCTAGCGACTTGAATGAATGGATGCTCATGCGGATAGTAATAACCGTGATAAGAACCTGAGGTAGCGACTAATGTGTATGTTGGGTTTTAACAAGTTTATTAAAGTCATTTTAACCATTTAAAATGTACAAACGCAGCGGATAATTAGTAGTTTTAAAACTTGTTTTAAGTGTTCATAAACCATTTTATGATTAACCCGAATCAAAGGATCCAAATGTGACATGCATACTATCAAAACAAACATAGTT
>WOUH02000006.1:4286068-4299192 GCA_009936405.2 Stevia rebaudiana
GTTGATCATTTATTTAATTGATCATATCAATCTAATAAATATAATAGGTGTTTGTCTAGCTTGTTATTGGGTATGACTCGACTTGGATCATAACATACTAGCCACATCAATTTGTTATGTTTCTTGGGCAGACAGAACCAACAGTGTACTCGCAATACCCGTCCAAATTATTCGAACCCATTACCCGTGTACGCCCCTTCCACGCTTAACCATTTTTATATAAAATAAAGTCGTTTTAAAAAAAGTTGGCAATATGATCGCCATAATAAGATGGTACATGTAACATGTGAACTTGATCTTAAGCAATCTTTTCATGAACAAAATGAATATCAAACTCAGGTGCCTCAGTGTTGAACCAGTTAAATTATAGGTGTATTGCGCTAACATTACCACAATAAAGTGTGTCGCATGAGATGGTGGATGATGGAGTTCTAATAGAAGATTGTGTAAGAGCATGTTTCACATTCAACATGTGCAACTCCCTAACTGCATAATTGATATCCTAACGAGAAAAGATTACAAATTGGATGGCACCGACGAGTTAACGGTACTGAGTATTGTCTTCATCAAAAAAGCACCAAATGAGCTCCTGAGTTTGGTCATTGTGTCGGGATAATAAAGATTTACACACCAATTTAACAACACAAACTTCCATATTTATATTTATAACAAAAGAAAAATCAACTTTATGTACAAATAAAAGTATCTATGCACGAACAAACAAGTTAAATGTACAACCATCAAGAACGATATATTGTAAGGTTAGCTCACATACTCTTTAAAGGGGAAGAGTACTGTCATTTAGGTGTCAGCAAGGGATTAAACAACGCCCAAACCTAGGCAGTGACGGTGTAGTGAAATCAAGAGCGACAATGTCTTAACAATGTAAGCTCTTGAAGACTCTTGATTTTCAACTTCTTTTTAATATTATTCCAAATTTCTATTAATATCTAATTTGATTTTTATTTGATAACTTGCATCCCATAGTTTTACAAGAAATTGAATACACAATTTTGTTTTTTTTCTTTCAACATTTGATAAAATTCAACAAAACCAAGTTGTCTTTATAAACGTATTTTTGAGCTCATACGCGTCTTTGACACATGCTTTACTTAATATTTCAAAAAGAATGAAACATTTAATGTTTGGGAATTACATCCGAGACATAAATTTTATTAATTGGTTTACGTTATTTTTTTAATTTTAGTTGAAAGATAAAGGTTAGGAAAAGTGACGTGAAAATAGAGTGTGTGTAACGTTTATTTGAAATGGTAAGGTCTTGAAGACTATCTTGATTTTCAAATTTTTTAATATAATTTCAATATATATCTAATTTGATTTTTATTTGATAGCTTGTGACCCTTAGTTTTACAAAAAATTGGGTACACAATTTTTTTTCCGTTAAAATTTCGATAAAATTTAATAAAACTTAGCTGTCTTTATAAAAGTATTTTTGAGCTCTCACGTCTTTGACACATGCTTCACTTAATATTTCAAAAAGAATGAAAGCAATTAATGTTTGGGAATTACCTATCCGAGGCATAAATTTTATTAATTGATTTACGTTATTTTTTTAATTTTAGTTGAAAGATAAAGGTTAGGAAAAGTGACGTGGAAATAGAGTGTGTGTAAGGTTTATCAGAGATGGTAAGCTCTTGAAGACTATCTTAATTTTCAACTTTTTTAATATTATTTCAATATATATCTAATTTGATTTTAATTTGATAACTTGTGACCCTTAGTTTTACAAGAAATTGGATACATTATTATTATTATTATTATTATTTTGGTTAAAATTTCGATAAAATTTAATAAAACCGAGTTATCTTTATAAAAGTATTTTTGAGCTCGCACGCATCTTTGACACGTGCTTCACTTAATATTTCAAAAAGAACAAAAGCAGCTAATGTTTGGGAATTACATATCCGAGGCATAATTTTTATTAATTAGTTTACGATATTTTTTAATTTTAGTTCAAAGATAAATGTTAGGAAAAGTGATGTGGCGGTGATGTAAAATAGAGTGTGTGAGGTTTATTAAAGATGGTAAATTTGAAGACAATCTTGATTTTCAACTTTTTTAAATATTTTTTTCAATTAATATTAATTTGATTTTTATTTGATAACTTGTATCCGTTAGTTTTACAAGAAATTGGATACACAATTTTTTTATTTTTATTTTTGTCAATATTTCGATAAAATTTAATAAAACCGAGTTGTCTTTATAAACGTATTTTTGAGCTCATACGCGTCTTTGACACGTGCTTCACTTGATATTTTAAAAAGAATAAAGCAATTATTGTTTGGGAATTACATATTCAAGACATAAATTTTATTAATTAGTTTACATTAGGAGTTCAAAGATAAAGGTTATGAAAAGTGATATGGCGGTGATGTGAAATAGAGTGTGTGTAAGTTTTATTAGAGATGGTAAGCTCTTGAAGACTATCTTGATTTTCAACTTTTTTTAATATCATTTCAGTTAATATTTAATTTGATTTTTATATGATAATCTGTATCTGTTAGTTTTAGAAGAAATTGAATACACAAATTTGTTTTTTTTTGTCAACGTTTCGATAAAATTTAATAAAACCGAGTTGTCTTTGTAAAGGTATTTTTGAGCTCGTACGCATTTTCGAAACGTGCTTCAATCCATATTTAAAAAGAATGAAAGCAATTAATTTTTGGGAATTACATATCTGAGAAAGAAATTTTATTAATCAGTTTAGGTTATTTTTTTTTTAGTTTAAATAAAAGTTATGAAAAGTGATGTGACGGTGATATGAAAAAGAGTAGATGTAAGATTTATTAAACATAGTAAACTCTTGAAGAGTATCTTGAATCTTTACTTTTTTAATATTATGTCAATTAATATTTAGTTTGATTATAACTTGTAAGTTGTAACCGTTAGTTTTAGAAGAAATTGAATACATAATATTGTTTTTTTTTTCAACATTTCGATAAGTTTTCTTTATAAAGGCATTTTTGTGAGCTCGTACCCGCCTTTGACACGTGCTTCAATCAATATTTCAACACCCCACCCCAAATCTTACTACAACATGTATACTATTTTTTTTTTTTCAAAATGAGTTTCGATTGAACACTCAACCAATTTGAAAGTGGAACTCGTTTTTAACATCCCTAACGTGTTCTCTGTTTCACATCATCACCACAACTTTAATCCCTTAACCATTGAAGTGGTCATGTTTTACATCCCTCAATTTTGTAGGTTGTATAGTTAGCTATACAATTCATACATAAATCATGGATTTATGCACTTTGGATAACAACCATATAAGATACATTCCATTACCAAAATTCTCCACACGAACAAAAACCGTTTCTAAAATGATGAAACCGATTAGTATCCCTAACTACAATCTCCCTTTGTGTAATCTTAGAAGCAAGTTTCATAAACACATGACAATCACCACAAATTCTAAGATTCTTCATGATTCTTATAGGAATTGAAGATGGTAAACACATTAATCCATAAACAAGTGCAAGTTTCTCACTATGATGCCTCAAAAGTTCCTCTTTTTTATTATCTTCAACATTGTGTAAATCATGTTGAGTCTCACATCTATAACCAAACTTTCTCATTTCTTCAAATATATCCTCCAATTTTGTATAAATCTCACCAATTCTATCATGGTTTCTTTCTCCAACCATAAAGGAATAAACTTTATCTTTAATTTCAATCCAACTTTTACCTCTTTCCTTTTTTATCTCTGTTTCTTTAAGAATCTTTCTTGTTTGTATAACTTCATCCCACTGTCGATTCGCAGCATAAATATTCGAAAGCAAAACATGGTTTCCCGCATTATCGGGTTCAATCTCAAACAAATGTTTAGCCGCAATTTCAGCCAATTCGACATTGTTATAAACCCTACATGAACTCAAAAGCGATCCCCAAATTGAAGCAGTAGCTTCAAACGGCATTTTGTCGATCATGGTTTTCGCTTCGTTAATCAAACCCGTTCGACCAAGAACATCAACCATACAAGAATAATGAAACACATTTGGCGACAAATTATGTTCTTTCACCATCATGTCAAAGTATTTCTTACCCTCTTTAACCAATCCCATATGACCACATGCAGACAATACAGAAACATAGGTAACCTCGTTTGGTTTCAACCCAAATTGTTGCATTTTCTCAAATAATATCATCGCCTCCATTGACCGACCGTGTCTGGAGAACCCAGAAATCATTGCATTCAGTAAAACAACGGTTTTATCTTGCGTGTGTGAGAAAACCGAAAAAGCTTCGTTAATGCTTCCACATTTGGAATACATATCTACAAGAGAAGATGACACAAAGAAGTTTACATTGAAACCCGTTTTAAACAACACCGCGTGCGCTTGAATCCCTTCAATTTTAGCAGCTATTGCAGCACACGCAGCCAAAACTGAAGAAATTATAAACTGATTAAACTCAACTCCAGATACTTGTACTTTCCTAAACATCAACAAAGCTTCTTCAAAAAGCTCATTTTTCAAGAATCCCGCCACCATTGAACTCCATGTTACACCACTCCTTTCAGGCATATATTCAAACACCCGAATCGCGTCTTCAAGTAAACCGCATTTGGCATAAACATCGAGCAAAGCAGTACCGACAAAAATGTTTGTCAGCATTGAAGCTTTGAGAGCAAAAGCATGCAACTGCCTGCATTCAAACACGGCAAACTCAGAAGCGCAAGCGCACAAAACGCCTGAAACCGTGAATTCACTAAACTCTGAACCTTCTCTTTGCATTTGAACAAAGAGATCAAGAGCCTCCTTTTCATTTCCATTCTGGGTGTATGATCCAATCATGGTATTCCAAGAAACTAAGCTTCTTTCAGGCATTTGGTCGAACACCTTACGTGCATACTCTAAAAGCCCACATTTTGAGTACATGTTTATGATCATATTTGAAGTTAAAGTGTCGTCGATCAATCCGTAACGAATTATATAGCTATGGCAAGCCATTCCTTCAATGGGATATCTTTCTTTCGCACACTTTTGCAAGATTTGGTGTAAATTGGGTAGACGGGTCGGGTATGTCGGGACCAACGATGGGGATTGCTGGTGTGTCCATATGGACCCATGTTCATCTTCGGCTACGGATGAAGATACCGATGACAGATTCCTTGTGTTTGTATATAGGGTTTGAACGGGTTGGGTTAATCTCCTCGTTAAATATTTCATGTCATTGGTTTCTGGGTGTCACCATCCGGTTGCTATGAGTGAGTCGGGTCTAGTAAATCTTAATTTGGGAAATTATGAAAGCATATGTTTAATCAACCTACTCGTTTAAAAACAAAGTACGGCTGAAAGTTTGAAACATATATATTTAGAGAGTATCAGATCTATAACTTTAATAAATGATTTTAAATAATGACATATGATAACATTATAAATTTCAAATTTTTTATATTTTATTTTTTATCTTAAATTAAAATATATAATTAAATTTTAAAATCATTTAAATTTGTTATAATATAATAGGTGATTATCTTATATATTATATATATACATAAAAGAGTAAACTACACTTTTTATCCTTGAGTTTGCAATACTTAACAGTTTTAGTCCACCGTTAACGGAAAAACGTCCATTATGTTTCAAGTCTTAAAAGTTTCCGTTCTAACTTTTTAAGTCTTAAAAGTTTCGTCCCTAACATTTAAAGTCCTTAACATTTGGTCTGTAACGTTTAAGTCTTAATAGACTTCTGTTAAGGGTTTAATAAGAAAATTGTTAAGACTTTAAGCGTTAGAGCGAAAACTGTTAAGGGTGGAATGAATTAAATGTAATGAGCCGTAAACAAGAGAGATCATAGGTTCATAAGAGATGATATGACTCGTATAACCTAAACTTGTCTTGCTTACATTGGCTCTGACTGAGAGAACTACACAATTAAATATGTTTGAGGGCAAACAATATAATAAGGAAGGTGACCACTAAAGAGATTTCACTCATAACAACCAAAGCAAAGTAATGGTCCCACTAGTGTCCTAGTGGGCAAAACAAATAGTGTTAGTTTGTATAAGCTTTTTTTTAAAAAGGTTTTGAAAAAGTTTAGAGAATGTAATGTGACGCTCATGCAAAAAAAGATGTAGCATTAGGTATGCCATTAACGACACCTCCCCTCTTAAGGCCATATGCTCCAAAGAAATAACAATTATAATGAAAATTTACGACTCTCCGAAGATAATCCTTTGTATTTTAAGGAAATTAAAAAGCTAGAGATTGAGCATTTGACTATTTATCGATGGTTAAAGAAACAAGCATGAAGGCAGTATTCAGTAAGACATTAAAGGGTTGCACGGCCGATGGTTGATGGTCATATGTTTTATGACAACAAGTGTACCAACATAGTTGAATCAGATTTGATGGAGTCGGTAATTTGAAAACTACAATAGTGGCGGTTGTTTGAAGACGAGTCTAGCAGGGATACGTTTATTGTTAATTTAAAGTGTTTTTAATATTGAATTCCCATATTAGAGGTAGCTTATATTGTTGTTATTGTTAAGCATGGATAGGTTTATGAGTTTTAATTATTGACGCTTAAAAGATAGGGTTTAAACATATCTAAATAAAGTCATGTATAGGTGAAATCAAGTATCATATTGCAATTAAGGAGTATCTATATTGGTAAATTATTCTTACACAAGTTCTTAGAAAGTAGAGTAATATGCAGTTTTAGTTCATGAGGTTTGTAAAGATTAACATTTTTAGTTTAACCTTAATAGTTTTTGTCCTTATCATTGCAATTCTTAATAGTTTTAATTGTTAGAACTTAGAAAGTATATAGATATGATAGTGGAGCATCTTAAATTTCAACTGTTAGAACTTAGAAAGTAGTGTAGCTGTTTAAGTTGAATGAGAAATGTAATCCTTTTAACCGGATCAAACTATCCAAGTATATCCTTTTCACTAGCAAGTTTTTGTCAATCCCTGTTTAGTATCCCTACTGACAGAAAATCCTGAATCCATCACTGGCTGACAGATCAAACAACTAAAAAGAACTCGAACAAAATATGTTGGGCTGAGCTTGGTATTGGGCTGAGCTTGGTATTGGACCATGGACTACTTTGTAATTTGTTTTAATATTTAACAATTCAAGTTAAACGAATATCCGATTAGACTGAGCAACTCAAAAAATTTAGAAAGTCAAATCCGAATCCAATCCAAAATCCAAAACTATTTAACCGGATTTGAATATATCCAATCCAAAAAAAACATTCGAATCATTTTCTTTTACGGTTTCGATTTTTGTGACTAAAATTGTAAACAGCGCACACAAGCACACGATCAATGCGATACTAAACCGTCAAGAAGACAACAGCAAACAGCATTACAGTTAAAATATCCAGAAAATCAACAGTCTATACAAGGACAAAGTCACAACAAAACATTTTGAAATTCACATACATTTATTTCTCATAACAACTTGCAACCAACAGCATTAACAGCATCATGAATAACATCAAACCGTGTCAGCCGAATGTGAACATCTCCTGATCCTCAAGGTTTCTGGAAAATTAAATGATTTCATCAGCAACAAACAAACATACACAAACACATCTACAAAAGCTGATATGGAAAAAAGAAAATATTTACAGTGTACCACATAATTATATTATGTCATTATCCTAAGTCCCAACACCTTACAAGTCAGATTATTTTGACCCTAAATTCATAATCATAATTAATTCTTTCAACATACTTTAAGCTGGTTATTGCAACTTCAACTCAAAACTATTGGAGTATTGGATTAAACACACATCTAAAGTCTAGACACCCCCTAAAATCCATGTGTCAGTTGATCAAGCTACATATAGTAAACAATTGACATCCACAACGTGAAAGATTCTAACTGTAACATTTGCAATTGATGAAGATCAGACGATAAAAATACATATATTTATAGTTTTATGCATTTTGAATATGTAAAACAGAGTTTGAACCAATAACTGACCTTTTCAGCCTTTTCTTTCTCAGCTTTCTCCTTTGCTTCCTTCAGCTTTTGCTTCTCCAATCTCTCTTTCTCCATTTTCTGCAGATTAAAGCAATAACAGTATAACACCAAAAGTCAATCAATCATCATCAAACTCTAAATAACCTCAATCGAAAAGAAAACCAATACATACATGTATTCATAGATAAACCCTCATTCAATCACAATCGACTCTGTAATTACTGATTTATAAAACCCGAAGTCAATCAACCATCAACAGTCTCTAAACAACCTCAATCGATAGACAACAACTACATACATATGTATTTATAAGAAACCCCCGATCAATCACAATCGTGCCATCACTAATGTATTTAAAGATCCAAAGTCGAACGATAATCATCAAACTCTAAATAACTTAAATCGATAACCAACAAATACAGAAACATGTTTTATATAATCGTTATAAACACCCGGTCAACACAATCAGCTCTGTAATCACTAATTTATGAACACACATATACCTTGATGTAGACATTCTCAGCAGCACGTTCTTCCTCACTCAAGACGCGACCTTGATCGCTGAAAAAACGGAAAGATGAACGAGAACTCGAAGAATCCATGGATCGACGGAAGAGAGCTGAACGTGAAATCACGGTGAATCTCATTGCCATAATTGATACAGGATTTTAGGGTTTTGGTCGTTGGTGAGTCAAAACTGCAAATGGCAATCGTGGCAGTGTGCTTATAGATATGATGAAATACTGGGCCCGGTTGGGCCGCTTTGGATGTTATCGGACTGTCGGTTATCCGCGTGTGATTATGAAAATAATATGTCATCACTTCCGACTCCAATACTCCATGTTATTCCGAAAATTTGATATAATTTTTTTATCGGTAAATACACAATCATCTTATCTTTCTCTTATAAATCTTTTTAAAAAATATTACATGTCATTATCTTAAACTTTTAAAACGTTTCATTATTTTAATTAATTAGATTAATATTTTGAATTCTTTTATATCTTTTATTGTATCTTAAATTATAAAATAAATTTAAATTTTGAAATCATTTAAATTTATTATTATCTTATTAAGTTTTATCTTATAAATTTTAACAAAGTAACTGCACTTATTATCCATGACGTTTGCAATGCTTAACAGTTTCAGTCCATAATTTACAGAGATGGTCTCTAACATTTCAAGTTTTAACAATTTTCCTTTCTAATGTTTTGAACTTAAAAATTTTTATCCCTAACGTTTTAAGTCTTAACATTTTTTGTTCCTAACGTTTCAAGTCTTAAATTTTTCGTCCTTAACGTTTCAGGTCTTAACAGTTTAAGTCTCTAACGATTCAAGTCTTAACGGTATTATGTTAAAGGGTTAGTAATTTAATGATATAGTTTTAAGTGTTAATTATGTAACTTCGTATACTACACGAGTTTTAAGCTAGTTTTTTAATAGCATTTCCAACGTACTTTATTCCTGAATTACTATATATATTCTCCTACTGTCTGGATTTTTTAGTACCTATCTTCCATGAGACATTATTCTAAGAAGTAGGCTAGTCTTATATTAGGGTGGTGCACGGTACGCAGGGTCGTCTTCGTTCTGTGCGATTCCAATAAAATGGACACTATATGTAACTTTTTTTTCATATATATACGATAACTGAAATTAAATAAGTCAATAAACAGTACAAAACAACAATATTGTAGCAAAATAATGTCTTTTACACAACTAAATGAATCGTCACACTCTTTTAGCATTCTATAAGGCAAAGTTGTTGATCAAATCTTTATAATTCAATTGATAAAATTATGAGTTTAGATATTGGGTTAAGAATTAACAATTGTTTTGGGTTTAGTCCAATTGTTTTACAAATTGATTTGAGCATTTATCTTATTAAGGTATAAATGCACCAAAGCTAAACATACATATGTTCTATTATGATTTTTGTTTTATAAAATATATTTATATTTTTAAGCAAAATATTTTTAAAAAAATGAAAATTTCGGGCCCCTATAATAGCCCCCCGTACGACTTGATTGGGTATGTCTTTGTCGATCAGGTTCACCGCCGCCATCAAAGCGGCTACCCCGATCGGCTATGGTTATCGGGTATGTATCACCGATGCGAGTATGATTGTAGAGGCTAGAAAATTAGTTGTTGGAAGGCTATGATGATTAAAACTATATATGTATATTTATTATAAATAAACTTATTTCACTTCCCAATTTCTCACCCATTTCTTACCACTCTACTCCAAAAATTCTTCAGCATTATATAATTATTTCTTTAATTTAGTATTTGTGTAAAATGTATTTGTTTTAATTTTATTTTAAATGTTTTACTTTTTAAATTTTAATTTAAAAAACAAAAATTCAAAAAATAACTGACTTAGGATGGAGAGAGTGGTACCCTCCGAAACAAAATTATCCTCCCAAATTACCCAATCAAATTATGTCACGTCAAATGCTCCAACTACCCTCCCAAGTACCATCTATTAGACTGGGTGTAGTGGCAACAATTTTGGGAGTGGAAGGGGCTTTGAAGCCCAGGAACACCAAAACGGAGGTGGGGCGTTGGGCGTGGGGGGAGGAGAGGAAGAAGAAAATCAGCTTTTGGTGAGGGTTTCGTGGGCCCCATCTCACTTTCTTTATTTTTTTTATTTTTCAACCAATAATAAAATACCACCTCATCCTCCTATTTTTTACCCATCTCTCTCTCCTCCACTCACCCATTAGACTATGCGTTGTGGGCGTAGAGAGGGTTCAGCGACGCCCCTTGACCCCGGGGAACACCGCTCCGCGGTGGGCGTTGTGAGGCGTGGAGCCCCACGGCGTGGGATACTCCACGGGCGTGGAGGAAGAGGAGAAGGGTGGGGATTGGTGGGTGGAGTTCAAGTGGGCCCCATTTAACCCATTTAACCCATTTAACACATTCTCTCTCCACCACTCACCCATTACACCCATTTTCCACCATCCACCCTTTCTCCACCCCCTTACCACTACACATAGTTTTACACCCATTTTCCACCATCCATTCTCTCTCCTACGTGGCACTGACGTGTCATACTCCACCCCCAAACCACTACACATAGTCTAACAGAAGTCAAAGAATGTGTCAGACTTATCTTTACTTTTAATTTAATTGTTTTTAATATTCTTTTCTCAAAAGTTAGAATCAAAAGAATTAGACAAAGTCACAAAACCAGTAAACGTCTTTGATTTTCTTCACCAAAAACTATTCTGTTTAAAGGTTCTCTATTTATAACCAATTTATGACTTTATTTTTCAAAAATCACATTTGTAAACAAAATAAAACCTGTTTATAAATAAAAGAAAAATAGCAAGTGTTGTGTGGAAGAAAAACCTGTGGTAAAGTCCTGTGTGGCAAGAAAACCTGTGTGGTAAAGTCCCGTGTGGTAAAGTCCTGTGTGGCAAGAAAACCTTTGTGGTAAACAAGTCCTGTGTGGCAAAAGAACCTGTGTGGGAAAAACCTGTGTGGTACGATCAAAGCAAGAAAGTCAAAACCTGTGTGGTATAAATCCTCGGTGGAATAAAATCCTGTGTCGTAGAAGAACGTTGTGGCAACAAAACTTTGTGAAGAATAAGTAAGCAAGATAAGGAAGAAGCAAGATAGGGAGGAGAAAGTCAAAGAAAGTGAAGCAAGCAAACATGGCAGAAAAGAAAGGAGAAGGCACGTCAATATCAGTTCGTGAACCAGGAAACATATCTCTTCAATGCCCAAAACTGACTGATACAAATTACACTCAATGGGCAATTCTTATGGAAACAATCTTGAAAGCATATACTCTTTGGGAAACGGTTGTTTCAAAAGAAGAGATTGACGAAAAGAAGAATAATACGACGAAAGCAATGATATTCCAATCATTACCAGGAGATATTTTAATGCAAGTTGCACAATACCCTAGTGCAAAGGAAGTATGGGATTCGATTAAAGTTCGATTCCTTGGAGCAGATATGGTTCAGAAAGCACGTCTACAAACGTTAAGAAGTGAACTAGAGATATTAAAAATGAAAGAGAATGAAAGTGTAAGTGACTTCTCAGGAAAGTTGGGAAGTATAAGGGCAAAGTTCAAAAGCCTTGACCCTTAAAGACAAGGCAATTGTAAGAAAATTACTCAACTCACTTCCAAAGAAGTTCCTACCAATCGTGGCAACTATCGAGCAATATTCAGAAATTGACATAATGCCATTTGAAGAAGTCGTTGGAAGAATAAACACCTTTGAAGAACGTATTAAAAGTCAAGATGAACCGGAGGCAAACTCTCAAGACAAACTTCTAATGGCAAGTTCAAGCAGTCAAGGTCGTGGTAGAGGACGAAGAAGAAACTTTAACAAAGAAGGAGAACGTGGAAGAGACACCAGTAGAGGTCATAAAAGCAAGGAAGAAATGAGGTGCTATGAATGTGGTGGATTCGGGCACTTCGCAAATGAAAGTACCAAGTGGAAGAATAAATCAAAGGACAAGGAGAAAGAGAAAGACCAAGAATCAAACATCATCTATGAAGATGATGAACCAACATTGTTATAAGCACAAGTCGAGCAAGTTGAAGACCCATTATAAACTATATTTAGTTTAAGGTGGAGTGTTGAAATTAAACTAAGTATTATAAAGTTTATGGTTGTTTATGTAATTAGTTCATAGTTATAGTTTAGATAGGATGTGTAAAAGATTATAAAGTGGGAGGACTAGTTGTGTACAAAAAGGGGCATGTTCATTAAATGAACATAGACACCCGTTCATGAAGGAGGTGATGTGTGCTGAGCGTGTGCAAAAACAAAGTCAAGTAATAATATTTATAAAAACGATCATCATGCTCTACACATATACGGTAAGTGTACCGATCAATAGTAGCCTAGAAAATATGACCGAGTATCGTCCAAGGACTCACGGACAGAACCAAATGGCACACTTGAAATTCCTAAGGTCATGCAACTTAAATCAAAACTAAGGGCAAAATGATCTTTTCACTAACAATAGCAAATAAGGCAACAAACACAAATCAAATATCAATCAGAGACAAAGAAGCAGTTACCTAGGATGATTAAGAATCAAGTAATCAAAATGCAGTCAAATTGGATCATGGACTCACCTTTGGGGATATGGTTTCTATGGATTAGGATACTAGACTGATGACATTATGGTCT
>WOUH02000006.1:4300379-4326725 GCA_009936405.2 Stevia rebaudiana
CAGCTCTCGTTACTCACCATGCTAGATCTAAGTTATAACAACTCTCTACGTGGAATTTCTGTACTTGGGAAGTTAACATGCCTTGAGATTTTGAAGCTTAAAGAGACTGGAATTTCAAATATCCCTGAAGAGATGGGGCAGCTGGCTAATTTAAGGCTACTAGATCTAAGTTATAACAACTCTCTACGTGGAATTTCTGTACTTGGGAAGTTAACGTGCCTTGAGATTCTAAAGCTTTTTTGTACTGGAATTTCAAATATCCCTGAAGAGATTGGGCATTTGACTAATCTATCTTAAGGCTGCTAGATGTTTATAGGTGTTCTAATCTATCTTATGTAACACCTGGTGTTATATCAAAGCTCATTAGGTTGGAAAAGTTGTATATTTGGTTGACAAAAGAGGGGAACTGTGAATTTCTTGTAGAATTAAGGGAATTGAAGTCGCTCATAGTGCTACATTTGAAAGTCTCTGACTTACGTTATGTCCCAAAAGATTTCCACTTTAAAAAATTGACAAAATTTGAAATAATGGATCACAATGCCAATGCCAAACCTTTTGCCTCTTATTGTAATCGCATCCTAGCAATTTCAAACAATAACTTCTCAATCACAATGCCAATGATGAAACTGATTCCGTTAACCGAAATGTTAGTATTGGTTGGGATAGAAGATTTGGATAACATCCTACCAGGCCTTTACCGAGAAGAGTTTGATGAATTAAAGTATATTGAATTGCAGGGGTGTAAAAATGTTAAAAGGTTGGTGAAGACATGTGAACTTGGTCCAATGAAAACGAAGGGAAAGTTTTTTTCCAAATTGGAAAGAATCCGTTTGATAGATCTGAACAAGTTGGAGGTTCTATGGGATATGCCACATCCATATATAAGCTTTTGTAACCTTACAGAAATCGGTATTGAAAATTGTTCCTCCTTATTAGAGTTATTCCCTTTAAGTGTAGCACAAGGGCTTGTCAATCTTAGACGTATAAGTATTTCAAATTGTCGTCGTTTGGTGGCTGTCATTTCCCAAGGAGATGAGCAAACATCTGGAAGTGAAATTGAGAAAACAACTGGAGATAAAAGTCAAACTGGATTGGTAAAACAAGACCTCGTCTTTCCCTTCCTTCACTTAATCGACCTTAGAAATCTGCCGGAACTTGTTAGCTTCTACTCTGGCCATTCTACCATCGCATATCCGTCTTTGAGTGTATTAAACGTGACAGGATGCAAAAGCATGGAGAGATGGAGTAATGGGGAGAATCATATCCCCAACATCAAATTTGAGCATCAAGGGGAACAATATAGCGATTTTAATAATTATTTTGCAGCACAGATTAAGGTATGAAAATTGCATATCCTAATAAAGTTTTTTTTTCCTAAAGGAAACTAATTTTATGTGAACCAATTTGTGTTTTTACAGACGAATGGATGGTTTTTTCCCTAAAGGAACTGGGTATGTAAACACATACTATATGACGTGGTATACTGTAAGTCCACGTAACCTTTTTAATTCTTTATTGGTTTTTTTCAATGAAGTTGTTGATAATAAGTTGGTACAATGAGAAGGCCCTTGTTTGTTACAGGGTGGAGGGGGTTTTCTTTGCTTTGGAGTTTTGGTTTTTTATTCAATGAAGTTATTTATTGTTATGCAGAAACCGTCACAACCCTTGCAGGTAGTGACTTCGGGTAGGGTTCACAAGTATTACAACTAGAACAATTTGAATGTTGAAATGACATGTCATGTTTTTTAAAAATTTCAAATGGTTTAGTGCTAGGGTACAAAGAGGACAACCACTCCACACCCTCACACTCTTACACTTGGTAGGCTGGTTAAACTTCTTTAAGTTTAGGACTTTTAACAAATATGAGAATGATTTTTACATGTGTATAAAAACTGTTTTTTTTTTGTATGTGCAAGCAATTTTAAAGGAGAATTCTAAGAAAAAAATAAATTTATTCTTTTAATTCCGTGAAAACTATTTTGCAAATGTGTAAATTATATGTTTAAAAAAGAAGTTCTTATTAAAAACAAAAGCTCTCATTTCATTTTTCTTATGAATATAAGAGATCATCAAATGAAAATCATTTACCATGTTAACCAATGTGAAAATATCGGTTAGAAAAAAAATCAGATTTTGTTTCATACAGTAATTAAAATATGCTGAAAGTAGATGAAAGGTTCAATTTATATATATATATATATATATTTTTTATTATGTTTTTACAGGAGTGAAGAGTTTTTATTTGATCTAATCCTATACACATGTTTCGTCTATATATCGTAAATCTCATTATGTAATTTTATGAAATATCTTGGGTTTTTTTTTCTTCGGGATATTATTATATTAATACTCCTTCGCTATCTTAAATTGTAGTATGGAGCTGCCATTGGATTAAATTTGGGTGTACAAGTGGATATGCAATATCTGGTCGCCTTAGATGTTTCTTTTAAACAAATTGTGTCATATTAATTATATTTTCATATATGTTTTGAGTTTCTTGTTACGTGTCTGATGGGCCCACTAACCAGCTGAAATAAGTCCATGAAGGAACCCATATGCAACCATCATGAGAGCATGGATTAGCCCAAGTTCTAGTTTTCCAACGTTTATTTTATTTATGTTAGACTTTTTCTATTATGATTCAATTGTGCAAGAATAAAGGATTAGGAGGTTATGCCACCATCCATGTGCTCATAAAAGTAGGGTATGTTGTTGTCAACGTTGTCATGTAACTCCTTATAAGGAGACTTTGGGATTTTGAATGAATTATGCATGAAAATTGTTCCATCTTCGTCCCTATTTTTCTTCAGAACTTTCTTTCTTAATTTCTCTCATTTGATTAATCGATCGAACCACATCATTTCTCTGGTTTGTAGCAAATATGTTTGTTACTCGTGCATGTTAAACTTTCTTGGACTTATATATTTCTTGATATTTAACCAACTTTTCACGTCATTCTCGTAAGAATGGTGGTATTTTCTCTCGAGTTATTTTTAGCAGCAGTGGGATTCGAACTCTAATATCCAAGGAAACTAAAACTAGTATTACCAACAGGGGGTAAGGTTATTCTAAACGAACTCCGATTGAACTCATTTTAGTGGCGTTGGAACCGTCTCGTCGAACTTTTTCCCGCCCCCAAAAACCTAAGCCCCCACCCCACCCCCAAAAAACCTAACCCACCCATCACCCCACCTCCCAAAAACCTAAAGTTAAACCCTAAAATCTAAACCCTAAAAGCTAAGATCGTAGAGTTTGACAAGACGGTTCCAACGCCGCTAAAATGAGTTCAATCAGAGTTCGTTTGAGGCGGTTATGATCATTTCCCTATTAATGTGTTAAAGTAAAACTTATCACCAAATTATTTTTTTCCTTTATATTTTATATATAATAATATAAGGTTTATGTCCTTTTTCAATAAATAATGTGAGATTTTGTATTCTATCTGGTCATGTGTTTTGCAAATATTGACAAATTCGTATTTGTTAGGAAAAGATTAATTATGTAATCTATCTTTTTTTTTAATAAAACAAGATAATTTTAATAGATGTTAATACCACAATATCTTGCATCATACAACTGACAAGTGTCATAGCTTAGCTTTTTTCGTTTAAATTATATATATTTAATATATGTTAATACCATAATAGCTTATATATTTAATAGATGTTAATACCACAATAGCTTAGCTATCATGCTTTTTTAATAAAACAAGATAATTTTAATAGATGTTAATGCCACAATAGCTTGCATCATACAACTGACAAGTGTCATAGCTTAGCTTTTTTCGTTTAAATTATATATATTTAATAGAATTAATAGAATTCGTAATCTTTCTTTGTTACAAATTCCTACTTTTACGTAAACTTTCATACTTACCCTCATTTTTTTCATATGAAGACCTTAAAAATTATATAGATTCAAAAATTTTTTTATCTTTCTCGGTTATTAATTTCTACTTTTTAAGTAAAATTCCCTACTTTCCCTCTTTTTCATAGGTACACACATAAATTCTTAAGATTATTTTAAATATGACACTTCATAAAATGTTTGATCAATTACATTATATTATTTTGGTATTACTCAAAATATTTTATGATATTTATTACTTGCAAAACTCATTACTTAGCATATAATATTGTTATATGTTATTTTTATAATTATAATCATAGTTTATAACGTAACAAAGTTTATATTTTTTAGGGAACTTTTAAAGTAATATATTTAAAGTTAAAACCAGATTATGCTTCTGAACGTTTGTTTTCCTTAAAAGTTCAAATATCATGATGATAAACTTTTAGCATTAAAATAGAATGTAAGCGGGCAAAAAGCTGCGTTGTAACCCTTTTTTGATAAAAAAAAGCTAAGTCTTTTAAATACCACATTCATAAATCTAAGGGTCATAACATTGCTATGCATAACCCGTTGAACTCGATTTGAATTATTCTATATTGCTCAAAATATATAGAAACAACCCGATAGTTATAATTTTATAAATTTTAAATTTTGAAGATTAGCAAAGCAATCTCCGATATACAAACAACCGGATATTTATGATTTCATAATATCTTCTTATTTTTTGAAAAAAAAAATGTGAGACCCAAAATGATAGTATAAATAAAAGGTATTATCATAATATTTCACAATGGTATGTTTGTATATAGATTATATAACATAACTTTTAGTAATAAAGCTTTGTTATTTGTAAATGTTTTTTTGTAATTTTATGAAATCCAAAGTGACACTATATAAATAACAAGGTGTTATTATAACATTTTCACAATGCTATTGTATAACATAATTTTTGTATTAGCACTTTTTATTTATAATAACACTTTAGTTCTCATAATTTTTATAAAAAATAAGGTTTGTAGTTGATCCTACTCATTTAAGTTATTTCATACATTATTTACTTTCTAATATGTATTTATATTTTCATGACGTATTAAAGTTATATAATTTTTTATATCTAAGCCCGTGTAACACACGGGTCATAACCATAGTCTGGTAATATAATAAAAAGTTAAATATGTCATCTCTCTCTACCGTAACTTTGTGGTCATGTGGTGACCACCAACCACCGTATATTACCGTCAATGTCACCGATCTTTGTTGCTTCATTCAACATCTTTGAATTTTGTGAAATGGATGTGTTCCAGTGAGTATTTCATGTGTTACTTACTATCGATTCGAACTAGTCGTCATCTCTACCAGTGTGTAGCAATGTTAGCTGGCTTAGTCGCTCACTTTGCACCATTTTTATCATTGTCTCCACTAGTGGAGTGCTACCTACGGTCATTAACTTTGTTCAAATACACTTCAATACTCTTGTAACATGCATCTTTTTATGTACGTTTTAATATACATTTTGTTTAAAACCGAGCATGTCAAATATATTGTATTTTTTTAAACTTTTTAAAATGTATTGTCCTCTTAAATTTGAAAACACCTTCACAAACGTCCGTATTCTTATCCACGTCTTACCCCAATCAAACGACGCCGGTTCAAGCCGGTTCAAACGTCCGTATTTTTTTAAATTTGTTCTCTTATCATGTTTATGGAATGAGTATTATATATTAAATAATATATGGTGCAATTGTTTTATTTATTTACTTTATTGTAGCATTTATGGATTTTATATTACATAAATACTACTAGGTTCATAGATCCGTGTAGGGGTGTGCAAGTTTAACCGTTAACCGAAATTAACCGATAACCAAACCGCCACCAAACCGAATTAACCGATATTAACCGACGGTTATGGTTAAGGTTCTTTGATGAACCGATAAATTGGTTATGGTTATGGTTATGGTTAATTGTGTCTCATAACCGACCCGAACCGATACATTGGGAATGTTATAATTAAATCATTTTTAAGCATCAGTTTAGTTTAATTTGTTACTAACAATCATGTTTTTATCCATCATATACTCATATTCATCTAACATTCATTCATGATCCTACTTAAAGCATACATGCATCTCTCTTTTAATGATTTCTTGCACATGTTTATTCGAATGTCAAGCTTCGGTCATCAAGCCAATGTGTTTAATATTCTTAAATCTCTAACCATTGGTTAACCGAATTTAACCGAAACTAAAGCATAATCGTTGGTTAACCGAGACATGGTTAACCGACCATTTGGTTACGGTTATGATTAACGCTTGTCAATTAACCGAATCCTCTGGTTAACCGAATTTGCACACTCCTAAATTAGATAGATTATGGAATTTAATCATAAATATCATGTTGAAACGACCCCGTCAAGCATGGGGGTATATACCCAAATTATAGAAAAAACAAAGAGGTGTATGGAATAAATGCTCCAACTCTCTCTAGGGCATCTTCCCCCCTTCCTCATTATATCGATACGCTCAAATTCATACTTTCATCTTTCAAATCTTCAATCCTCTCATTCATTTCTCACTATATCTCTTCTTTTACTCTCCATTCAACCCTCCAATTGCTAATTTTGAGACACATATTGCTTCAAATCTGACGTCAAAAAAGGTACTTTTAGGGTTACAAAGACGAAGATCCGCACTCGAAACGTACGATTCGTCTCGTAATTTATGAGGATTTAGGTACAACTTCTTGTTCTTTACTGTTTGTATTACGTATTCTTGTCTTTCACGTGTATATGTGATTAAAACCACTTAACTTGCGCCTGGTGAAGCTCCAATTTGGGATTTGAATCATTTGTTTAAAGAATGTCTATTTGCTTATCAATGTATTAATGATTGGGGATAATTGTCAATTTAGCATCGTATTTTTAGTATCTGTTCGTATTAAAATCATGAATTTAGATCGATTGTCGACTTCAAAAGTAACATATGGTTTCTCCTTAACAAGTTTCAGTCTGATCTTGAACCAATGGAGGTGTTTAACCTATAATTGAAATTGTGAGTAACCTATTTGTGGTTTGCTATTGAAATTGTTATGTGTTATGTAGGATTATTACATTCTTTTATTTGTATTTTTGGTAGTATAAGGGTTTTGTTGGTCCTATTGCAGTTCAAAAATGGCAGACTCGAAGGTCGATGCCATACTTGAATTTCTTAGAAAGAATAAGTTTGCTAGAGCTGAAGCAGCATTAAGAAGTGAAATTGATAACCGCCCGGATTTAAACGGTTTTCTGCAAGATCTAACCCTGAAAGACAAAGATTTGGGAAACAAGTTGTTAGAAAAGGTGAATACAGTTAGCAACGAAAAAAGAGGCGCTTCTACAAGTGATGAAGTTTCAAAAGAAAAGCACATTGTGAAAGAAATAGATAGCGGGACCGGGAGAAATGGACCCGATAGTAAATGGGAAATCACATCCTTTGATGGAGAGTTTAATAATGAACCAAATGGAGCAAAAAATAAGAATTTTATGTTCTCTAATGGTTCGGAAGATAATCTTCTTGATTTATATACATGGAGATTTGATCCAAGTAATGGGTCAGCTGATCCGAGTGACAATGATGATGGTATTAAAACCGAACATGTGAAAGAATATCAAGTTTCTTCTCAATCAAAAATTCATCCGTCTGAGGTTTCTGATACTGATAGAATTAATAGAAAAGTGGGAGAAGAAACAAAAGTTTCATTACTTGGACCTGTAAGTAACAGTAAGGCAAATTTGGTACCAAAATTTGAACCTAACAAGCTTAATTTGCAACATCCGAAGAGAGATATTATATCAAAAGATAATTTTGTTGAAAACCCGTGGTCAAGAAATGAGGAATTTTGTTCTGTTAAAACCGTATTTCCATTTCCTGAAGGCGATGCATCTGCATCCACCAGTTATAATATTACAAACCGCGGTGTTGGTGAGAAAGAAGACGGGAAAAGAAAAACAGACAATATTAGGGCTGCAATTAAAGAGCAAGAAAATGAGGTTGGTAGAGCTTTGTTTTTTGGAAAAAGTCAAAATGAGCCACAAGTTTTTGGTGGTTTAAGTCTTCCGGTTGTTTCTGAGAATCAGAAAGAAGAATTACCTAGATTGCCACCTGTCAAACTTAAGTCAACTGATAAATTATCAAGTTTTAATTGGGATGAGAAACATGAACATGATGGAACTGGACAGATTCTTTCTGCTGATAATTCTTATCTTATTGGATCTTTTCTTGATGTTCCTATTGGTCAAGAAATAAGCAATTCAGGTACATTTGTATTATATATATATATTTTTTTTTATCTTACATTGAATTCATATAACATATAGGTAGCAATTGATATCATAATCTATACCATATCCCTCACGCATGCATATATATATGTGTGTGTGTTTGCGTCACGTACGCGCACAACTTTTTTGTCAAAGTTTACGGTTTTACTGATTCATAACTGTGAAAATTTGAGAAAAAATAAAGTAATATTATGTTTTATTGATTAATGTTTAACACAAATAAATATATATTGGAAACGAATCTCAATAGCTATTTGATTCCTATTCTATCGTAAATTAAGATCACTTTAAAGTTTAAACTAATTAATTCCAATACTAAAACTAATGATAAATCTATAATACTTGGAAACTAAATGCCAACAATAACTATATTTTCTCTTTCAGAATTATACAATACTGAATATGTTGCATATGTTAACTCATCTACATATCTTCCAGATACCTTTTTAAGTGATAAATTTCATATGGATCATGAATCTATTGTTGACTTGTATATCTAACTACCATTTAGTGATTATGCACAAGCACCTCTGATTTTCTTTTAATATTACTTTCCATAATGTTGAATTCTGACATGGAAATGAGCAAGGTTAAATTGGTCAGTTGTTTTCATTGTGTGCTTATTATTATATGCTTCTTATAATACAATCTATACTGTTGATGTTTTAGGTTTAAAAAGGCCCGTAGGAGGCAGTTGGCGGTCAATAAGTCAAGGGATAACAGAAGACACTTCTGATCTCGTATCCGGTTTTGCAACTATTGGCGATGGATTAAGTGGATCCATGGATTACCCTCATGAATATTGGGATTCTGATGAATACGAAGATGATGATGATGTTGGATACATGAGACAACCGATTGAAGACGAAACATGGTTTCTAGCTCATGAAATTGATTATCCAAGTGACAATGAAAAAGTTACAAATACAGATCCACAAGAACGAACTCCAAACAAAACCGAAGACGATGATCAATCGTTTGCAGAAGAAGATTCATACTTATCTGGTGATCAATATTTTCATCTTAAAAACATCGATCCGGTAACCAATTCTGATGAACATAATGCTGGTGTTCAGTATGATGGTGAATTAATCGATGAAGAAGAATTGAGTTTGATGAGTGCTGAACCCGTGTGGCAAGGGTTTGTTAAACCAACAAACGAGCTCGTTATGTTTGGTGAACCCAAAGTGGTTGACGAGGGTAGTGGGGCCCGTTTACCCAAACTTAATATCGATGGTAATCAACACGATTCGGTTAGATCAATTGGCGTCGGAATCAATAGTGATGTAACTGATTTTGGCAGTGAGGGTGACATGGACAGTTTCCATGATGCTGATGTCACTATTCCACCTCACGTGTCTGATAAAAAGTCAACTACTAGTGTTACTGATGGTGGGTTTTCTTTCCCTCCTCCTAGAGACTGTCAGGTTAATAAACATCTGGTCTCAAAGTCAAAGTCAAAGTCAAACGATGACAAGAATATCATAGGTGAAAGACATGATGACTTGATTCCACCGTGGAGGCGAAAAAGCATTGATTCTTCAACTGGTAAAAGTTCAAGGGAAGAAGAAGATGAAACTGATGTTGTAGGTTCAGAGACTTCGGGGCCCACAATGTCCTCGAATTACGAACGGGCCCACAAAGAGGAAGATGAGAAAGTTGCTGATCCATCAGAAGAAGACGCAGGGGCATTATTGGAAGATGAAGAGGTAGTTGCTGTACAAGAGCAAGTCAAGCAGATAAAGGCTCAAGAGGAAGAATATGAAACTTTCAATCTTAAAATCGTGCACAGGAAAAACAGGTTTGTATTTTATAGAAAGAGTTAATTACATAGGTGGTCCTTGTGGTTTGCGAATATAATATGTTTGGGTACCAAGGGTTTAAAGTAATAGGTTTTGAGTTTTATGCTTTCGACTTTGTAAGTCGTTTGGGTATTAAGGTTAACTTTTGCAGTTCTGTTAACTTTTTTGTTAAGTTAGAGTAAATTGACCAAAATACGCTTTGATGTTTGGTATAGTTATAGTTAAAGGGTATTTTAGTCATCTTGCTCTTATTTTATAGAAAATTTTATGGGAGTTAGACTTAATACCCGAACTTGTAACAAAATTGATAGCATAAAACCCAAACCTGTTACTTTTAAACTCTTAGTACCCCATGTTACTTTCCACAAACCACAGGGAACAATTGGTGTAATTAACTTTTTAAAAGAATTGGGCTTTATCTCTTTACAATGATCATTTTGTTTTTTTTTCTGGTAAAAATATATTTGTATTGTTGTTCAGAACTGGCTTTGAGGAAGACAAGAATTTTCATGTTGTTTTAAATTCGGTGATTGCTGGTCGTTATCACGTAACGGAGTATTTAGGATCTGCTGCTTTCAGCAAAGCTATTCAAGCACATGACCTTCACACCGGCATGGATGTGTGTGTAAAAATTATTAAAAATAATAAAGATTTCTTTGATCAGAGTCTTGATGAAATAAAGCTTCTAAAATTTGTCAACAAGCATGATCCTGGTGACAAATACCATCTTCTTAGACTCTATGATTACTTTTATTACAGAGTAAGTAATCATGTTCTTGACGTCTTAAAAAAGTTTTCTTTTTTCGTGGGATATGATTTTAAGATTCTTGCATTGATACATTTTTTTTTTCTTGTTTGTATTTTCAGGAACATCTGTTAATTGTTTGTGAGCTTCTTAAGGCAAACTTGTATGAGTTTCATAAATTCAATAGAGAATCTGGTGGAGAGGTTTATTTCACAATGCCAAGATTGCAGGTTTGTATACATTTAGAAATTGCAAAATGGGCAGGTCAAAATTAATATTTTTTTGGCAATTAAAGAAACAGGTCGGGTTGGGTTGACCAAAAAACTGTCCAAATTGTTATTATAATAATTATTTTTTTTACAAATAGTTTGTACTATTAATTATCTGATTATTCTACACACTTCCTTTCCAAGATTTTCAAACTTTTTATGTATAATTGGTAACCCAACACTATTACAATTATACGAAAATATAATTTTGGATTTTTGAGCGATAGATTACTTTTTCTTCATGACTTTTAACCAGTTTGTGTCAGTTTCTTTTCAAGTTAACTTCTTATTGTTACTTGTTTAACCTCATATCAATAAAACATAACCTGATATGGTTCATTCATTAGCAGTGTTGTAAAAATCAGGATTCATTGTTAATCAGTGGTCCTCTGTTGCAAACTTGCGAGTTTGCCTAATCGGCCATAAAATCGGTAAAAAAAAACGTGTATATATATTAGTATAAAAAGTTATTTAAAAATTCAAATCCAATTTTGACTAGCGCGTAGCGATTTTTACAACACTGTTCATTAGTAAATGAATCTTAACAGTCATCTCTAGTTATATGCTTATTTATGGAGCAAATTTATATAAACTATTTACTTCTCATATTTGCGTTCAGTCAATAACGATCCAGTGTTTGGAAGCGCTTCAATTTTTACACGGTCTCGGTCTTATACATTGCGATCTAAAGCCTGAAAATATTTTGGTGAAAAGTTACAGTAGATGTGAAATCAAAGTTATTGATCTTGGAAGTAGCTGTTTTGAAACAGACCATCTTTGCTCATATGTACAATCAAGATCTTATCGCGCACCAGAGGTTATTTTAGGACTCCCTTATGATAAAAAGATAGATATATGGTCACTTGGTTGCATCTTGGCTGAACTTTGTACCGGAAACGTAAGCATAGGAAACAATTCGAGGGTATTATTGTAATTTTACAACTTATTTCATTCTATAACTAACGTTTTGTATTTTTATAGGTTCTTTTTCAAAATGATTCGCCGGCTACTTTGCTTGCTAGAGTGATTGGAATTGTAAGCCCAATTGACCAAGATATGCTTGCTAAAGGACGCGATACACACAAATATTTTACCAAAAATCACATGCTTTATGAGCGTAACCAGGTATTACAATAATTTATTTTTTGTCATTTATTTCTGTTTAAATTTATAGGTCATATTATTCTAGCATCTCTTACAATGTTTGGTCTACTGGTTTGCATTTTCTAATGCTTAAATATTCCATTATTTTGGATAACGCATGCTCCGGGTATGAAATTCTTGAAAAATGACCAAAAAATCGTGTAATAGTTTATTATTATAATTTTTTTAATGAGCCATCAAATTTTTTATCCAAAAAAAACCAAGTTTGGCCAAAGTGGCAAGTTCTGGCTTCTGGTTGACAAAAGTGTTTGGACAAATACACTTATTTAATCAATTTACATGTATGAAAAATAAGAGACTTGTGTGTTGTAACAAAGTAAAATGACCAAAATACTATACTTCACCCATGTACTTTTCTTCATCTTTCTATTTTTACTTTCATCTAAAATAACAACAAAAAGCTAAGAAATTATATTAAAAAATCATTATGTTAGGGTTTCTAACATTTTACTAGGAGATTGAGTTGCAACTTTTAGGTTTTGATAATCATGGGGTATTAATGGAATCTTGATACCCCATTAATCCATTTTAATCTCACCTTAAACTCATCAAGTTCACGCTAAAATAGTTTACTTAAAACACACTAGTTTGATATCTGCAAGAAAGCTAGTACTTTGTTGGGAATAAACGTGTGATTAAGAAACATTTATGGTCATTGCTCATGTTTTAGTTTTGGTTTTCATATTGGGGGTAATAATGGAAATTAGACTAATGGAATAATAAAGCTTTGATGTATAATATATAATTGAAAACACACTTGTGGGGAATTTGGAGTTTATGTTGTATCATTATGATGTTCTGTTAGGATTAAGATGGAGATAATGATTCGAAACTTCTAATTTTCGATCTTCCATTTTCTGTTTTATTTGTGTTCATCTTAAAAATGAAGATTGAAAAGATGTAAATATCTCATATGTTATACAAATCTATTACTTTAAAAATAAACAGTAACAGAATTTGTCAACAAAAAGAATGCAATGCTTTTTCTGAGACTTTGATTTCTTTGTGTTTGCTTATGTTTTATGCCTAAATTTTTTTCCTTCATTTTTTGGTTAAATGCACAAAATGGCAAAGTACGTTCGGCCTATTCCATGTTAGATATTTTTATTTTATTTTATTTTTTTGCAAATATTAACTTTTTTTTATCATTTGTGATTTAAGCATAATTTAAAATATTACATAAAAAATTTTTGTGAATTATTTTGACGCGTTCAGTCTGTTTTTTGACCCTTTAGCCAACCAACTCACCTGACAACACAATTAAAGTTAGGATAGTTTAGTTTAATCAACATCTTAATTAGTATTTTGATTATTTTTTATCATGATCATCTTCAGGACACAAACAGATTGGAATACCTAATCCCAAAAAAGACATCTTTAAGGCATCGATTACCAATGGGCGATCAAGGGTTTATCGATTTCGTCACTCATCTGCTAGAAATTAACCCAAAAAAACGCCCATCGGCTGCAGACGCGCTAAAACACCCGTGGTTATCATACCCGTATGAACCAATTTCATCTTGAATTATGCTCTGATGTCTACAAGTTACATAAACATCTACCTTAATGCCTTTGGTTTTGGGATAGACTGTTTGATATTCAAATGGGCGGGTTTTTTTTAACCTGCCACGTCAGCAAACTGCATAGAAAGGTATGGTATGAAATGTGTTGTGGTTGCTGATTAGGGTTTTTTCCTTTGGCAAACTTGTATCTACATACGATTAGCGATTTTACCGATTTTGATTTGTTCTTGTGGAAGGGGAATCTTGTTCAGTCTTTGTTGTACATGACATTGTGGTGGTTTAGTAATAGTTTGTGAAATAGCCATTTAACCATTTTTTGGGTTGGCTTTGTTGTTTTATGGCCTTTTGTGTGTAGGCCACTAAAGAATTTGACAAAATTTTATGTTGATTTTATTTATGATGATGCTTCTTGTTTAATCTTTTTTTTTATTAATCATATATTTGGGTTTGAATAAGGGGTTGGGGTGTAGATGTGTAGTTAAAGGTGTAAATCGTGCTGGGTCAACTCGTTGAATGTTAATATTTAAACGAGTCATATGAGTCGACGTAGTAAAGATTTAAGCATAAGATGACTTCATCTTATGTTTAGAAAACGTAAGTAAAAGTATTTTGCTTGAGAATAGAGAAAAGAGATGAAAATAAATAAAGAATGGTAAACCGAGACTGGTTAACTATAGAAGTACTGAATAAAATAGTTAGAAACAAAGAGTTGGGGTTAGGAAAACAATTACACATTTGGAAATGACTGGTTAGATTAATGATCAATGTATAAGACCTTAAATGTAAAACAATTTTAAATAAGCCCTTAAACATCTAAATAGTGGGGTTGATAGATCAACCCATCTATTAGATGGGCAGTGCTCAAGTTGCCTCGCAAAATAATACATTACTACATTAGGCAACTAAAAATTTGATTATCATGGTTTTCATAGTCATTTATATACTTTGTTTTATCTGTTAAACATGTGGTGAAGGTGGGACTAGCTCACTTGGTATAAGTTTGCTTTTTAAAATGAGAGGTCATGGGTTAAAACCTTAACAAGTGGTATTTGAGTGTAATTTAAAAGTCAGAGTGATAGATTTATCGTTAAAATAAAATTTAAACAAGTGGTGGCCTCAAGACTTTAGTTTAGGTCAAAGATTCAAGTTGGTTAACTTTGGCCTACAACGGTCTTGAAGGTGAGAGTGGGACAAATGGCTTTTTTGCTCCAGTCCGCTTATGATTGTAAGAAAACGTGAGTATGTAATTACTAGGTTACAAACCAGTGTATTACACGAGGTTATAGAACCATCATTTATATTTTTCATCATCTTATATATATATATATCAAGTTAGCATGTGTAATGTTTGACACTTTTGTAACTATAAATTATGTTTTACGGTTATAAGATTATTCACTAAAACTTTTAAATATAAAATTTCTTTAATTTAGTTGATAATTATACAAATAAAAGAAAATTTAAATTTTAATAGAGTAAACTGCAGTTTGCAGGGCTTCAAGTTCAGTCCAACCCAAGGTTGCAAAAGTCGTTAGACGCTCCTATGTCGATCGACTATGGAGTTGGGAGTACTCGGGACTACTCGGTGAGTACTTGGACATGGTAACTTACAAAAAACTGTATTTTCCGTAGATTATATATATGTAAAACATAATAAATTTACTATTATTTAACAAAATAAATGTTCAAATAAATAATTACATCAAACTATTTCCAACTATAGTCATAGTAAATGAAAAGAATAGACACATCACAATACCACATACCTTAGACCTCTTAGGAGTGTTGTCTTTAACCAAATCTTTGGACCACCTCGGAATAGCATAAAGTCACATCGGAAGACCTCCTTGGATCGAGTACTCGACAAGTACTCGGCCTTGGAGGCCGGCATTTACAACCATGGTCCAACCTTAACAGTTTTCGTCCCTAGTATTTCAAGTCTAAATAGTTTTCGTCCCTAAACTCATAGAGAAAATTGTTAAGACTTGAAACGTTAAGAATGAAAACTGTTAACACTTGAAATGTTAGGGATGAAAATTGTTGAGACTTGAAATGTTATGGACGGAAATTGTTAGAATTTAAACGTTAGGGGCGGTTTCTATTAGAGGTAGACTGAAACTATTAACAATTGCAAACCTCGTATATGAAAAGTGCAATTTACTCTTAAGGTGAGAGTTGAGTGGGTACAAGCCCGTCTTAATCCCCATGCCACAAACGAACACGATCATTGTTGATTCTTTATCTCCATTGGATCAAACTCCCATTTAATCCAACACTTACGTTCCTTAAACGTTCCTTAAAATAAGGATCAAATTAAGAAACTTGCTTAGCATTCATCATATTTGAGGTTCATAACATCCTTTCTCATACTATGTGAGCACAAAAAAGACAAAAAATAAAAAATAAATAAATATTATTATTGAATAATACGGCACCATTTAAGAGGTTTATAGACTATAGAGAACATGGATCATTGTTAGGCAATTTAGAGGAATGATTATGAGATACCTTACGTAAATGCACTTAAAAGACACCTAAGTATGGTTTAGAAGATGATTGTAACATTTTTTTTAAGCTTTTAAATGAATGTTGACATTCTTACCCTCAACAATCTAAGCAAAAAAGACCAATGTACTCTCAGAGGTTCAAATTGCAACGAACATGCAACGAGAACACAATGTGACAGTGGCCCTACCACAAAGACGCAAACCGCAATTTACTCTAAAAATATATAATCCCTAACTTTTCCATGTAATAGTTTCCTATACTTGGCAATTTGACAGGTTGGTGCTTTGTTCCTTGTTATAAAGTTTTAAATGGAAACGGAACCACGTTTGTAATTGTCAGGGGCGACTCTATCATTTTGGAGGCCCCAAACGAAGCAAAAAGGTCGAGGCCTTTATGTATTTATAAAAGTTTATGCAATAAAAAAATATGTTCAAAATTAGCCGTTCTTTGACTTTATCATCATCGTATTCGGTATATTCCACCATTAGCAAAGCTAAAACCGGGTCTAAGAAGGGTACCTATTCTTTCACTTTAAATCTTCAAATTGAACATGCAAAATAAGTGATATACATATATACTTTCTCTATTAATTTAACAACCTAAAGAACGAGTATGACTTAGGCCTTTTATTAATATGTAGATTAAAAACACAATGATATCTAAGTTTTCATCTAACTGGCTCAAATAAGAATTCCTATTTCTTAATAATATCCAGATAAATGTTAATGCATTCCTTGATGTCACTAAATCGAATATGTAAAAAAAATATCAACAAAATTTATGACCACAAAGAGATACATGAATTTCAAAACTTGGGTCCAAAAATTTGATCGCCCCAAGCCCTAGTTTTACCCGCTAAACCTATCAAACCACCTCTGGCATCTGTCACATAAAAAATCTTATACTAAAATAATAAAAAATACATTACCTAACTCACACCATTGTTTCATGCTGGGGCGAAGCTTCTCATGGACAAAGTGGGAAATCGCCCTGCTCTTTTTTTCGTTAGTAATATCAACTCTTGGCCTCGTAGTTTAAATTTTTTATAACTATTAAGTCCGCCCCTGCTTATTTTTTTACATATATTTTATCTGTCCCCGCTCTAAATTTTTTTACATGTATTAAAAAGTTATGGCTTTCAATAAGATCGGAGTGACAAATAAACGAGAGTTACAGGCTTTTATCTAAAAACCAAGCTGCCAAGAGTCATGGGCTATTGTGATTTTGATAGATATGTTTTATTACGAGCTAAGTGGCCTATTTGCTATTCAAATAAAAACAAAGGGGTAGGCCCATGGTCCATCCATCTTATAATTGTGTTCGGCCGCCGGCCCCCCACTGAATCACATGTCTTCGGTCGCCAGGATTAGAAGCAGCAAATTGGTTTTTGCCCGCCTTTGGTCTTTTCCCCATCAGTAAACATCATCTATTCATCTTCAATTCTTAGTGAAAATGTTACTATTTCTGTATATATTTGATGTTTTGGTTAATTAATTGAAGCTTGTAACTTGTTAGTTGTTAATTTGTTATCATGAATGATCCATTGGTGAATTTCTTGTTGAATCTTAGTTTGATGTTTTGGTAAAGTGTTTAAATCTGATGTTTTGGTATAAATTTGGTTCAACCATTTTAATTTGTTATCTTGAATAATCTCTTATTGAATATTTGACTGAATTTTGAATGGATGTTTTGGCGAAAATGTTAATACTTGATGTTTTGCTAAATATTTTATCGAACCTTTAATTTTTTAGGAACACATCATTTCTCTCGACGAATTCAAAGATCTTAATGGACGAATTCAATGATTTGAAAGGTAATCGGGCTGAGTTGTAGTTCTTTTTCTAGGTACACATCATTTCCCTCGAATCATCATAAACAATTTATGTCTTTGTTTGTTATTGTTTTTTTAGTTTTAATTGTTTAAATGAAAAGTTAGAATTTTAATCGCTTGGCCCGACCCGAATCGCCAACCTGGAACATGACTGTAGAAAAAAATTATGAGTCCCGTAACTTTCCGCCTCCTCTTGGTTTTTGTTGAAGCTCCGCCAATAGCTTCATGACAGGGGCTGAAATAAACCAAAAGAATAATTTATTTAAATAATAATCATAATAATATTATTATAAAGAATCGGTTGTCGTAAGGAGGGCTGGGATTAAACACAGATTGTCCTTGTTGGAGTCTGTACACCTTTGTTTAACCATTCATTTAACCCCTTTTGTCCGTGAGTCTGGCCAACTTAGTTGGGTCACGGCGGAACACCTTCCGCCGCCTCCTTCATTTTTTGGGCATGAGTAGAAACGCCGGGGAGTAGTCATTGCAGCAAACATTTAATATTTTGACAATTTAAACTTACTCGCCGTTTATCTTAAATAAGCATACTTTAAAAAAAAACTCTTAAAAAAATGTAATTCCTGATTTATGAGTCCGATTCTAGCGACAGTGACCACTTTTGTGGAAGCGGTTCAAGCTATCGTCGCTTAATCACTCACCAAATTGAAAGGCCAGTTTTTAGGAGAATATCCTCAGTTCCCTGAGATTGTTTGCAACGATGAGATACATAACCTTAAAGCAGATTTTGTCGAAGTTTAAAAGAACCGTGAAAGAAATTATTAAGAACCATGTATTTTTTTCTTTTAAATTCTAGGATAACTTTAAGCTTTTCTAGTTTATAAGAATTTTTCTATTTTTTTATGTTTATTGTTTTTTTAAGTTATTTGTAATTTTATTTGATTTAAATAAAAAAGTATGTAAAAATTAATCATTAATATCTCACTCACACTTAATTGGGCATTTCACTCTCAAATGAGCGTGAGGGTGATCAAGCCTTCATCCCACGTGCCGGGTACGTGACTTTCAAACTCACTCACATTCACTTGAACCTCGACGTAACACATAGTTTTATCTTTATATATGAAAGATGTTGATTAAGAAAAAGAACTCACAACCTGTTATGACAGGTTTGATAATTGGCAGTCAATAAGAGATAAAAAAAACATTATTCTCATTTTTTTAAATGATATGAAATTAGAAGAGGATGAGTGGATTAATGGCTCGTGGTAAGAGGAGAATCCAAGAATTAAAAACTTAAAAGATTGTAATAAGTTCAAACGAATAAAAAATTAAAAATTGTCCTTAAAAAAAGGAATAGGGAGATCGCACTATTTGGACTTCCAAGTTTGTAAAATGTCCGAACGTTGGTAGGTTAGTTGTCACATCTTCACCGACCCCAACCTCCAGCTTCGAACCAATAATTTTAATAACACTAATAAATATTTGTTGAACAATTAACAACTAATCCACTTTTTAAAAGAAACGAGCCTTCATTGATACCTTGAATAATCATGACTATCAACATATTATGATTATTAAACTTCTTTTTATTCCTCGCTTTCTATAACCATCACATAGTCGTGTAGAAGATTGCATTGCCATGTTGCTTATTAGCACGCATCAATAACTTTTTGCACGAATCAAAGGCACCTGGTATTGAAATTTTCAACCAAACCATGACTTGCCACAATATAGCTCTCTCCATTAAGCAACTAACTATACAGTGTCTTTTAGGGTGTGCTCACTTCAGTTTGGTTCTAACCTAAGCCGAAAAGATCGGTTTTTAGTTTATATAAACACATATGTTTTCAGTTTTGCAGTGTTTTGTTTTTTTGGGTTGTTTCGGTTCGGTTTTTTGGTTTTTATTTTTATTTTTATTTTTAACATATCAACATAATAAAGAATTAATCTTGGACCCTCTATTATAAAACAAGAGACCCTAAAATTAATAAACAAGTAAAGATAATGTTTAAAAAAAGATGAAATCAAGCTAAATAACAAAAAAAAGGAGCAGATAATTATCATTAACATTATGTAACCTGACTATGACATTGAACTCTTAATAGATAATATTGTTGGAGTTCATAAATTCTAGCTTTGTGTTCAATAAACAAGATATTTTGACAATAATGATTTGTTATACATGTTCTAACTAGGTCTTTATATAAAATGTATCTTATCAACAATACAAATTCGCTATCAACCACACATCAATGACAAAGAGTTACACATGAAAGTCTATTCTAAAACGACATGATACCCCACAAGTTAGTAACTAAAACCCACCAACCATCATCACTACTAGCACCACCAATCAAAAGCAAGACCAAATACAATTCTAGAAAGTTGACATTCACCTCAAAGCCTTGACTTAAACATGTCTAAATTAACCAATACAACAAGAACACCAAAGAAAGCTTAACAAGCACTTCAACTTCATGTGTCATCCAATAAAGAATCTTAAGAGCCGTAGTAGATTCTAATACTTCGAGTAGTAAAGATTTAACTTTTCACAAGTACTTTCGTGAACTAAGTATCAAACAAATGGATTGTAGCTCAATGATATCCAGAGTGTATATAATAGTGTCTTTCTTCATGAGAATGAGGATTCTAATATTGCAATAGGCAGGTGTATTAAAAGTAATTAGACTGTTATTCAAAGAATAATATCATCATCTTAGGTATCCTTTTTAATTGAATTGAGTCATTCACAACTTAAATCCTTCACGTCGACTCTATGAACATGTCCTACATTTTACACCTTTGATTAAGACTCTACGCTTCATTGTTCTCACTTGTAGGCCTTGTATATATATGCTTTAATCTTAGTATGGGTCTAGGTGTTGGCTTCAAGCCTCGTAATCCAATCCATTTTGTCTTTGGTCCCCCTAGTGTGGTAAAATTTGTAATGTGTGTCCGAAAGCACAATTTCTTGAGGTGTACTTTATACTAAAAGATTTTGACGTTTTAAAATAAAAATATTTCAGATTTCGAAAGTGGTTAGTTTGACCTTATACATGACACCCTCGGAATTATCTAGGGAGACACCTTTTGTTGTTTTACCTTACTTTGTCCTTATATATTTATTTTTCAGAGATTTTGTTTGAACCGCAAATTTGTACTACTATTCCTATTCTTGAGTTACCTCAAAACTAATATGCTCTATGCTCAACTCGAGACCTCCTATCTAGGTAAGCCCTCTACCGGGTAGTTTAGTCGTCAACGATAACGGATGCACAGGAAACTTGAAAGTATTTTCTCATTCTATGTGCAAGATGCATGAGTGCTAACCCCACCATTTATATTAGACTATGTGATCTACCTTGTGGGGGTGATGATCTACCTGCCTTCAGGGGTGAGTAGGGACGAGCATTTGGTATCGAGTACCAGTATCGTACCGATTCACTGATAGATTCGTTGTTGGTACCGAGTTTCCAAAAAATTTGTTATGGTTCTAGTACGGGACGGTACCAATACCAAATTTTCTAGACTATTCTGTGATAAGTACCAGTACCAAAACCACTTTTATAGAATTTTGGTTCCCGTACTTTCGATAGATGTCATCCCTACTCCCTACCGGTGAAGGGGGAGGAAAAAAAGGAGTTTTACATATCCCAATTCACATGACAGGGAGGTGATGTACTTGTGTTCCCCTTTCTCACATGGTCATACACAATCTCATCTACCAACTTAACGCCACCAAGGATGACGATCATGTTTCACATATGTATATAGTGGGAAATGTTTCCAAGAATCATTTTCTCTCATAATGTGTGTTACAAATTTTAGTACGAAATAACTTTTCATTGTTTTAAGGAATTCAAAGTCTAATGTGATATACTTAGATGCCGTAACATGATTTTAGTAGACTTAGCTTTTATTCTACTTGAAGTGGTGATGTGCTCTAGGAATTGGCGTTTTTCTACTCTAAATAAGTATTTTGTTAAATTTCATGTTGACGCTCCAACTGTTTAACAAGTCTACGAGTCATTCAATATGCTTCCCCTCCGTATGTTTCTACTTTTTCCCCATTAGTTAATTTTCAACTAATTACCGCATGTTTAAGTTAATTTTTCAGCTAATTAACGTAAGGTATCGAGCGTATGCATAGTTGCAAAAGTCGCTAAGCGCGCTACTACATCGTTCGACTAAAAAGCAACGAAACCCAACAATAAAAACAGAAGTGTATAGTTTCTGCAATTAGATCATGAACAACAAACAACCCCACATATCATATAAAACTTGAAGATACATAGATCAACACCTGAAATACCAACTGTAAGTCTGTAACTCACCAATTCAACTCAGGTCTCAGTATTTATTAAAGATTGGTGTAAATAAGAACGAAAGAATGGAACATTTGAGTATATAACTAATGAACCAAAATAAATTAAAAGAAAATATTAAAACCATCTGTTGAGTGATACATGAAGATGATGGTGATGCTTTTTCAATTTGGGGCTGTAAGTGTTCTTAGATTTACAATTATAACCTAGTTAATCCGATATCCACGGCTTATTAAAAATGTAACCAAACAACAGGCTTGCTTTGGTAACATGGTCAAAATATTATGTCCAAAATCCAAATCTCACACAATTCTTAAAATTAAGTCATTCGAAAGTGACATACTATAATGAGTACAAGTAGTTTTGCATGTTAAGAGTTTTTAAAATGAAATAATAATAATTGTAAGCATAATACCTTAATATCCCCTTGAGGCTAAATTGGTAATACAAAGTTTAGATAGATATCACTCAAGTAATGATAAGGTATCAGATCAAAGTTTAGATAGATAGTATGCTAGAGTTGATTGTAGAAAAGTAATACCTCAAAATCTGTTATAACTTAATAAACTTCTATGTTCAATTGAGCTATTAAACATACATACTTCTAATCTTATAGGGAAATAGATGTGTTAATGTACTTACAATAAACAAAAGGATCAAGATTATGAACAAACACAAGCAACATGATCACATCTAAATGCAATTCTTCAATTCACTTATAAGTTATGAAAAACTAAACTTAATATCAAAATGCACTCTTCAAATTCAAATATAAAAAAGAACACAGTGACTATTATACTATATAAACTCAAATAATACCTAAACAACAGCAGTAGCTAAACAAGTATGCATCAAATCAAATCCATATCAAAACACAACTAGCAATGAAAAAAGCATATAGATCAAGAAACACGCGTACGCGATAAGGCCGCGATGTTCATCACCACAAGATGCCAGTTCCACCAACAGCCTCGTGCAAACTCGTGTAGACCATATGACAAAAATCCCCATCATCACAAAAATCACCAGCCCACCTTGAGGAACAAACAATGATACTGCAGATAAGATCACAATCGGCAACATACAGTAACCAATTAAACTCAAGCACCGGTACAAATCCAGATTCCCATTTCGTCCCGCTAACATATTAAACACTACGTACAAGAACAATGATGCTACTGTCACCCAGCCCAAAATAATCCCGAAATGCAGCTTTCCAGCGAGTAATTGAAACAATCCAAATGCCATAAGAAACAAAAACGGACCCGATAGATCGGCGTCTTCATGGAGATCTGCTTTAACTCTAAACGGATTCAAAATCGAGGCGGTTTTGTTCCAGATTTGTTTGGTGTTTATGCCTAATTCTTCGAGGAGTGGGAGTTCGTCGTCGAAGTTTGCGCTACCGGTGCTGGTTCCGGGGCCGATGGTGCTGAATTGAGGGGTGGAGAAGGAGGTGGATGCCGGAGATGGTCCGATGTCGAAGGACATGAAGGGGATACCGGGATTTGAAGATCTCGGTGGCTGAAACGGTGCCGTTGGGAGGCGGCGTTGGGGTCCGGTGTTAGGGTTTCCACCGGACGGGAAAATCACCGGCGGGACGTTGAATTCCTTTGACATCGTGTAAAAAGTTGTGAGATTGGGTGGAAAATTAGTCGAATTTGCGATTCAATCGCAGATTCCGGGAGATTATAAGGCACGGTGAGGAAGAAATCGATGTTTTGAAGATCTGAATAATCGAGATGGATCAAAGAAAGAATAGCAGGATAAGTTGCATCGAGGCCCCTATATTATTTACGAAGTAGATCATGGACTCCCTAAACGGCCTAATTAGTTTGATTCTTTTGAATTAAGGCTCTTAATGAGCACGGTGTCCTAGTTAGTTTGAGTCAAACCAATCGTGCCGTGGTTTGTGCACGGTTTATTTTCGATACGAACTTTATTGAATCAAACATATTCTGATTGAGTCGAAATCAAACGAATGTGCTTCCAATCTAAAAGTTCTATACGTGACCGAGAGAGTGTTAAATTTCGAGCGTCATAGAACAAAATATGAAAGTGGTGAGAAAGATGTTAGTTTTAAAGTAATGTGTAGTTTTTGCCTAGAGTTTCGACCAATTAGATAAGTTTAATCTCACTTGGTTTTCATTTGAACGGCTATGTAGGTCGCGACATACCTCTTCATTGCCCAAATGCCCACTTGGACTATTGTTGCAAAATAACGTTAGGCGCTACAAGGTTGGTCTATTGAAAAACATCTAGTACTCGACTTAGTTGGAGAATGCTTGAGAGTTCTTACGATTACTTGACGAGTTAGTCGGTATAGATGAGAGTACTTGGGGAATAGTCACTGAGTACTCAAGGAGTACCCGAGATTTTTACAACAGTGCCATGTACCGACAATCCACGTGTTGCGAGCATAATCTGCTACCGACCCCTGATGACAAAGGCTCAGGTGTTTTCGAGCGTCGTAATCAAGCGAGCCCACTCGTCCATTAAAAAGGAAACTTGCATATGCAAAAAAAACTTTAGGAATCGTTTTGATTAAGTTTAGAACCATGACATAATATGTGAAATATGAAGCATCCTTGTGTTAGAAAGTGATTGGCTCGTTTTAATTGTATCATATCATCATATTTGCCACATAAAAAATATAATTCATCTCAAGTGTTGCACCTCTAAAATTTAAACACAAATATCCAAATACAATTATTTTAATATTAAAATTAGTAGCAACCTCCCAGAAGCATCCAAATTCCCTAATACCCATCATCACCACCAATTATTCTTCATTTTTTTAACCCTACATTTCCACCACCACCAAACCCTCAACACCTATATTTCCACCTCCTCTCTCACCGTTCACCCCTCCACAATTCAATCAATCCCTCTCCATATCACCCATTTTCCGATAACCAAGAGGGATTGATTTCAATCGCAACCTAATCGACCATCGCGATTCACGAACATGGCGGAAGAACACAAATGGCAAGGACCAACAACTCACGTCCCCTGTGCTAACAATTGCGGATTCTTCGGCAGTCCGACCACCCTCAATCTCTGCTCAAACTGCTACAACAATCATTGCCTCAAAGAACAGCAGATGTCGACGGCGAAGATCGCCGTCGGAAACAGCCTCATAAATCCGCCACAACTGTCGGAAACATCTCTACCGGAATTATCTCCCGCCTTCGCCGGAGTCGGAGTACCTGTTTCTGTGGTTACTGATCAGACGATATTTGAAAAGACAGAAGTTGATCCGGCGATGGTGAAACTCCGGCAACCGAACCGTTGCGCGTCGTGCAAGAAGCGCGTGGGGTTGACGGGGTTTACGTGTAAATGTGAGATCATGTTTTGTGGGACCCACAGGTACCCGGAGAAGCATGATTGCTCGTTTGATTTCAAGACGGTCGGGAAAGAAGCGATTGCGAGGGAGAATCCGGTGGTGAAGGCGGCGAAGCTGGTGAAGATTTGAGATGATCAGAGCCGTTGGTTTAGAACGTGGTTGATCGGACGGTGGTCGATCAGTCAAGTTTGGGGGATCCAATGTTTCGATAGATATATGTTTGGATGTGGGGTCTGTTTTTTTAATTCTGAAAGCATGTGAAAACTTTGGATTTATGTGTGTAGTTGTACTCGTCCCCAAAGATGTTAAAACAGAAAAGAAAATGATAATTAAATTTGTGGCCCGTTATTTGAAAATACAAAAATGCTCATTTCAATGTTCTATTAAACGAATCAATCGGACAATCGGTAATTCGGTATGCCCAAATCTTAAAACTGTCGTTTCGGTTTTGAAATGTTATAATAGGATTCGGCCCAACATCAAAGCCCATGCATGTGGGCTGCTCGAATGTTGAAAGTTGAAACCCAACCGATATAACAAGTCTCCTACTATCTCCTATTTGTAATTTTGTATGCCCTATTACCATGAATAGTGTCGGGTTATTTGTTAGTGCATTTACGCAGTGTTGTAAAAATCGCTAGGCGCTAGTCGAGCGGCGAGGTGGGGACTAGGGATTAATCGGGATTAGTCGGGATTAATCGGGATTAA
>WOUH02000006.1:4333194-4344068 GCA_009936405.2 Stevia rebaudiana
CCCCATGCCCGAGTTCGAAATCCAGTCCCTGCAACTCAGAGATTTATCTGGGTAGCGCGCCCCCAAGGATTCGAACTTAGGACCTCCAAGGAAGTTCAGCTTAAGCCTACATCTCCCCACCTCACCTTAAACGGTTGAACCAAGGATCATTGGTTTTATCAAATTTTGCTGCCTGTCAAAAAAAAAAAAAAAAAAAAAGAAAAAAAAGAAAACGAATGAAGCCGTCTAAAGTAACGGAAGCTCCAAGTCAACAATATGTCGTCATAGCTGGCGACAAACGGCCGTCACCAAACGGAAGCTCCGTCACAAACGTTTTCTCTTCTTTAAATATCATCCACCTCCATTAATTTCATCATCCCCACTGAATCAATCCATTTATTTTATCTCAAAATCATATCCCAGTTCTCTAATTCCTGCAACAATGTCTCAGGTATAATCTCATCGTCTTCTCAATTTTTTTCTCAATCAAATTAGGGCTGCCTGCGGATCCATGCTCATTTGATCTTTATATTTGATTATTTTATTCATTTTCACCATATTCAATTGTTTGGATCGAGTAATTAAGCCTCTGATTGTGGGTTTCCCGTTACGATCACGGATACTTGACCTTTCGATCGATCTGAATTCGTTTCTGGTCAGATTTTTGTGTCCAAATTGATAAATCGTTAGTTTTTGATCAATCAGTATTATACAAAATCAGGTTTAAATTCTTTCTGTGAGTGATTATCCAGTAGGATTATGAGCAGAATAAACATTCATCGCATTGTTTTGGATCTTTATTTGTGTTTTTTGAGAAACCTTTCAAGTTTTGTTACTAATTTATACAAAGATGCTCGATTATGAACCAACTTTAGGTAAACACACATATCTATAGCTTTAAATGATACACATGACAATTATTATATTATATAAGAGTTTAGCTGTTCTTTACGAACATGTTTGCTTCTAGTTTAATTTCAAATAACACTTAGAATAATAAATAATTAGTGACTATTTGTGTCAACTGTTAATAAGAATATGCTAATATTTCTTTATGGAATTGCAGACTGTTGTTCTTAAGGTTGGCATGACATGTGGCGGCTGTGTTGGGGCCGTGAAGAGGGTTCTTGGCAAAATGGAAGGTTTGTTATTCATCTATTTTTTATATTTGTGTCATAAAAAGCGCGTTATATGTAAAATCAACCAAAAGGATGAAAAGATTATGAATTATTTATTTGATAAAAAGGCTAATATGTATAATAAACGAGAGATATACAATATATGGTTGTACATAGAGCAACACCTCATGGATGCGAAGCTTTTGTCTTGAATCTCACACTTTTTAAACAAATTTTTAATTAATAAAAGAGTAAATTGCAGTTTTTGTCCCTAAGGTTTATATAGATATGCAGTTTCAGTCCACTTTTAAATGTTTCCATTCCTGAGGTTTCATTTTATAGCAGTTTTTCGTCACAGAGTCCATTTTCCATCTACACTTTCGTCTACTTATTTAGGTACTCAGATGAGTAAAAACACACAACATTGACCAAAATGCCCCTCACGTAACGGGATTCTAATGGAAGTGTAGATGGAAAATAGATCAGCGACAAAAACTGCTAAGAAATGAAACCTCAGTGTTGGAAACTGTTAAAAGTGGACTGAAACTGCATGTTTATACAAACGTTACTCTTAATAACATGTTAATTTAAAAGTTTATACAACTTCATTTGTGTTTTAAATTGAATTTATTTTTTTTAGGAGTTGATTCTTTTGACGTTGATTTGGAACAACAAAAGGTGACTGTGAAGGGTAATGTACAACCAGATGCAGTTTTGCAGACGGTTTCCAAAACCGGGAAAAAAACCGAGTTTTGGCCTGCTGAAGGAGCATCAGCTACTGCTTAATCTTTCTGTTTGGAATTATGATATTTAAAATGTTTTTTCTTTTTTGTGTGTGTGTTTTGTAAATCTAAAATTATCCAGTGACTGTAACATTTGGTATTTTGCACTTGAATAAACGCAAAACATAATCTTTGTATCATAAATGATTTCAAAGAGAGTATAGAATGTATTAAACATTAATTAATATGAACGTCTAAAATATGTAAGCTAGCCCAGAAAACCAACCGGGTTATATTCTAAAGTCTGATTAAAAATGTCGGTTATATGAGTTATTAACTAAAATAACCCGGTTTGTAAATTAAGATTGGACATTATTACTCCTAATAGGACCTATATTTGATATGTTTGAATTATCCCTTAAAGATTTTCATTTTCCTCGTATAACAAGTTTATATGCTCTTATAAAACAAGTTTTTATTCAAAACTATATTTTTCTTGCAACTTGTAGAAATTGATAAATTTTCACTTGTCACTAAGAGTTTTTAGAGCTACACTTATAATACATTTGTGTTGACACACGTGTTTATATGATACGGTTCAATCAATCATAATTAATAAATCTTATTTATAGTAAAGCTATTGGTAGGAAGGGTGACATTACTTTTATCTGTAGATTCCAAAGAAAGAAATTTTGCTTTTAGAGAGAATAGTTTCAAAACCAGTATACAGATAGATATTGTTGAACATATAAAGCGAATAATAACAAGAAATGATATGATGATCAACCCAGCATATAGCCACACAATTCAACAAGATAATAACTGTCGGATATCAAGAACACATAATTATGAATCCACATATGCAGAATCAAATGTAAAATAAGAACATGAGATCAATTTGTATAAATTCTGGTCTGTGATGAAAAGTCAAAGCATTCACGAAATTGATCTGCAAATCTTTACAATTTTGCGCCTATTTAATATCATATAGAACGAACGGTAATGACAAGGCAATTATTCTCCTTTTGTTTGCGGTACCGTCAATTAGACGCGTTTGACTTTCGTTTTCTGTCTTGTGACCATAATTAATAACACATAATTAATGTCCCAAGTCTAGATTCAATCTAATAATAACATGCAAAGTCCTCTTAAAATGTGGGGCCCTCGAAACACAGTTAAACTACATCTATACCTTCCTAAAGTCATTGACTTTAAGTCCACAAACATCTGTATTAGACCATGTCCTCAAAGACTAGTTATTTACGGTCGAATGTTATGATATTATGTTGTCTAATTTGTGTGCATGCAAAATAAGGTCTTCAAAATTTAAAACGTAAATTGTGAGTTTTCTATTAAGAGTAAACTTCAGTTTTTGTATCTAAGGTCTGCAAGGCTTATAATTTCAGCCGACCCCTAGAAACTGTCCATAACGTTTCAAGTTTTAACAGTTCTGTCTCTTAACATAAAACTGTTAAAACTTGAAATGTGAGAGTCAAAAACTATGATAAGCTGAAACGTTAGAGATGAAAACTGTAAAGAATTGAAACGTTAAGGACAGTTTCTAGTAAGAATGAACTAAAATTGTTAAGCCTTGCCAAAACCTCACCGACGAGAACTATATTTTATTCTTTCTATAATACTCAAACTCAAACACAAAAGTTATGAGTATTGTAGATAAAAGTTTAAAGAAACGGATGAACGTAAATTATAAGTTTGACACAATCAGAATTTTAAATAATCAAACATGCCCATAATGCTACAAGAATTAAATAATTTCAATTCTTTCATAATATACAAGAGCAAAGTGCATAAGTACAGTCTTCATACTCATGAAAATTAACGAAATCGACCTAAGTGTAAACACAAAGGCTCACTCCACCATAAAAAAAACTACTGGTGGATATTCATTTTATAAATCTTCAAGAACAGAATTATAAAAAAAGGTTCATAGAATATTAATTAATGTGTGACAACTAATAGACCTTTTCATTTTCATTTTCATACAATGTAGGTCTTCTGGGAATTCTTGGGACCCCGTTTCTTTCGCGGGTTAGAAGTGATCATGCAAGAAAACGCGTTAACGAGTTCAGAATCTTCGTCTGTCATCAGAATCTTGGCTTTTTTAGGGTTTTCAAGGAGTAATTTCGATACAAGATACCCTGCAATCGTCCATGTTTGAAATAAGCGCGATTGTTTCCCTATGAACCGACCCCTTTTGGTGTCATAATATTCGGGCCACTTGTCTCGACTTAAACGCCCCTCAGCTATCTTGACGGCTCGTTCTGCGATTTCTGGTCGGTCCATCTTTATGCACGCCACTGTAAGCTGTATATAAAAAAAATTTAAAAATGCATACTAAGTTCTTCTATTCTTGGATGTACACTTTGACTTTTTAGTCAAAAGTCAAAACAACTACTTTTTAAATTCAAATTCTAGCAAAATGCAATTGAGGGTGAAATTACATTTTTGCCCTTCCTTTAACCTTATTTAAGAGATATTTACCGTCAATTCACAAAATGTTATCTTTTTTCACTAACAAGGTCATTTTTTTTAATTATAATTCCCTTGTTAAAGGGCATTTGCATATATCCACCTACAAACTTGGTTAATTACCTATTTACCCAAGCCAAAGATTTTATTGCATGTATCATGGTCCAAAACTTAATTAATTGCATATTTACCCATTTTAATACAAATTTCTAATATAATGACTATCCTACCCTTACTTCTATTAAACTTTACAATTCCCTAATTTTCAACAAGTTTTTTGTTTTTTCCATTTTGTTTTTCATTTAAAAAAAAAAAAAAAAGAAAACTAAAAAATAAAAACGAGTGCAAAAAACAAACAAAAAACTTGTTAAGAGTTAGTAAACGTGAAAAATCAGAAAACTTTAAAAAAAGAAAGTGAAAGGGTAGGACACTGATCACAAAATTTTAATTTGACTTAATTTTAGTATTAAAATTAAAGTTCACAACTTCACATATGGTTAAATTGACCTCAAAAGACTAGATTTTTTTATTTTTTTTTATTTTTTTTTTAACAGCATTTCGAAGACTAGATACCAACCTGCCAAAGCAAAGTTGGCCACGAACCTCCATTATGGTATGACCAAGGCCTGCAAAAACCCAAAAAATATAATAAATAACAAAGAAATCGACGGTTTTTATAAAAATAAAAGAAGCAGAAAAAAAATATAAATATATAAATTATACGTGTTTTTAGGATCGCTTCCTGTAATAATCTGCCATTCTTGACCTTCAAGAGCAGGATAACAAATCTTGAAAGGCATATCAGCCACTAAATCAGCCCATTTAGCTTCAATAAGATCCAAAATCGCATTTGACTGGTCAACCGTAACTAAACTACTAACTACCGACCAAAAGTTTCCTAACGAGAAGAACCGAAAGTCCATATGCGCGGGTTGTAGGTTTCCAATAAGATAACCGCCTTTATTCGGCATCCATTCAACTAACCATGGAGGAATTTGATCAGGATAAATGTTGAATTTGTTAACAGCATCATAAGAATATTCTTCGGTTTTGTAACGGTATATTTCGTTGAGTTTGTTCATATCAATCCAGTAATATTCGCGTATGTGGAATGATAATGCAACGAGACGGTTATTTAACGCTCTAATAAGGTCTGCTGATCCGTCTTCTGGTGCAAGCATTTCACGTGCGCACATTAATGCAGAATAAAATAATGCCTGAAAATATGGATGACGTCATGACAATTATAAATTTATTAGTTACTAATTATACTTAATTAATGGTGACCATAATGCACCAAGATTCATCTGTGGGTTAAACGGGTTTAAGTTTAAACGGATCATTTTGTTACAGGCGGAAATGGGCATGTCAGGTCGACCCACGAACACTTTCTTCTCGGTTTTTTATAAACAATTAATGAGATAATTATGATTACAAAAGCAATATTGTTACATATAAAATTAAACTTTGATAAAAATGATTTAGATGGTTACATGCATTGAAATTTGACCACGGTTGACCCGTTCTGCGTCTGCCTAAAATTATTTATTTAATCCGTTTGAAATAAACATGATCATAATTGGTCTTTTCATGAGTGAAAAATCTGCCACCATTAATTTATCACAATTCTATAGCAGGTGCAGGTCAAATGTGTAAAACAGAAAAAATAAAATAAAATAAAAAATAACTAAACTGTAAACAGGTCAAGAGCCAACCAAACTGTAATTTTATTGCATACAACATCCTAAATCACTTTATTTGGAAATTAAGATTATTATTGTAACAACAAAGCTTCTTTATCATGTTTAACGTGATACTTATTTACCCTTTTTACAATAAAAAATTAATAAATAAAACAAAAATATATGTAATAAAGTATTTTGGGTCAACCCGGATTCAGTCAGTACCAAAAGCTACTCATTTTGAGACCTCTACTAGGTGATATCAGAAATATAATAAAGAAATATGAGTTAATTGTCAAGATCGTCCCTGAGGTTTACAAAAACTATCAAGTTTCGTCCAAAATCAAGAATTTCTACTATTTTCGTCCCTGTCGTTTTCAAAAGCTACTGTTTTGGACCAAATTCTAACCGCTGTTAAAAAGAAGGCAAAAAGACTAAAATGCACTTTTGCTCTAATGGTTTTCATCCCTAAGGTTGTAAAGTTTACTCATGTTTTAGGAGGGAAAGACACTACTACCCCTGTTGACTAACATTTGTAGTTTTTGGAGGAAAATGAAATTCTCGATTTTGAACAATACCTGATACTTTTTTTAAACCTCATGGACAATTTTGACAATTAACTCTAACTATATATATGTGTGTGTGTAGATTTAGGGTCAACAAGATTCTTTTGTTTTTGACAAATAGTCAAACATTACAATTTTCATTACCTGAATTTCAAGAGGATGACCATGAATTCCCATACGGCGATCAATCATACACGGACCATCAGCTACCAACAGAGTCGGAAACATATCAAAACCATCAGCAAGACATAATTTTAAAATCATTTTTATTCCGGTTTGAACATCAATTCTTTCCACCAATGACATATCTCCAGAACTCTTTCCGTATGCCCGTAACAGTATGATCCACCATAATCCTGACAAAAATTTGAAAATTTAAAAGAATATAAATTTTATTGTAATATTTTGGATAAATAAAAATTGTAAATTTAAAAGAATATAGAGTTTATTGTAATATTTTGGATAAGTAAAAATTTGTAAATTTAAATGAATATAAAGTTTATTGTAATATTTTGGATTAATAGATTCTGCTTCTGAATAAATGATTATACTAAAGGGAAAAATATAATTTTGCCTGATCATTTTTTACCTGATTTGAGGGATTATAATCATTTTATATGACAAAAAATGTCCTTTTGGTCATACCATGCATTATTACTTAAATAAATCAGAATCTTTTAAACACGAAAACAACTGATTATTGTAACTTCAAACAGCAAAAGCAAACACTATCTCCAACATCTCATTTTATAACAGCTGATTATCTAAATTTGATTATTTAAAGTCATAAAATCACTTTTAGAAAGTAAATCTAAAATTCTAAATATTTAATAATTACCAGAATCAACAGGAGCAACGCGACCAATTGCAGCCTCTCCAAAATCAGGATCTAATACTTCTTCGGTTGCAGTTTCATCGCCTTCAAGGGGTACCGTACGAACCTTGAAACTTGCAGGCATTAATCCTTGACCAGGACTATGACAATCCATTGTTTTCTCCCAACTCTAAAATCAAGAAAATTAAATTAAAATCATTATTTTCACTTTTTTTTTACATAAAAGACCCAAATTTTTTAAAATTTAATATATTATTTAAAGATAATAACTCAAAGCTAAGAGTGGGAAAATGGAATGGATAACAGGTTAAAACATTTAACTTGGCTTTTATAGGGTTGACCCTTAAATTGCTCAAATTCTTTAAAATTTAATTAATTATAGACCAAATAATATCACAATACTAGCCTAAATCATAGCACAAAACCATATACTAATTACGAGGTTGTATAAAAAAATTAATAATAATAGTTTGGGCGAATTTCAACCCGTTCATCCCGTTTGACCGGTTCCCCTTTAAAAGATTATCTGCTCTACTCGTTTGAGATATAACACAACCCAAATCAAAGCATTTGTAAGTAAATAGGTTGCTATCACCATCTAAGATAATCATAATAATTTGTAAATCCCATCCTTGATGATCTAAATCTAACGTTGTAGTATTACTAAATAAATACTAATTTGAAAACAAATAAAAAGAAAATGTAAAATGAATGATGAATCATTAACTACCTGCAATTGAAGCGTGTGAAGAATGAAATTTCTGACAATATCATACTCTTCTTTTAACAAGAAAGCTATACCAGAAGGTATAAAATCCCGAATGAAAACTTGATCATAATTAAGAACACTGGAGCTTGTGGGATCATTTGCAGCAATTGTTCCAATAGGACTACCACAATAATGCACAATGGATTCACGCAGTAGGTCCCACGCTTCTTTCTCATAATTATCAGATAACAAACTCTCATTTTCTTTCTTAAACTTTTGATCATCCTCTAAACCCAAAAGATTCGGCGAGTGATCCGTTTCTTGAATTGTATTGAACTCTTTAGCATTATCCACAAACCATGTACCGTTTTCATTTTGAGTTGTAAATCCACCAACACTTTCAGCATTTTCACATTTACAATTAAATCTTTCAAATTTTTTATTTTTTATATGTTCAAATTGAATGGTGGGATTTGTAGGAAACTGGTGATAATTACTTGAGCAGTCGAATAACCGGATGACATTTGATCTTTTTTTCTTTTTGTGTTTTATAACGGTTCCAAGTGAATATGTTGAGTCAGATTTTATAAAAGATGAAGACCCACAAAACACTTGCAGAATTGCTTCAGAAGAACCCATGACCACCATTAGAGATCAAAGATGCAAGCAGAATGAAATAATATATATCTGTATGATCAATACATCAATTGAAGCATAATATGAAGCAAATCAGCATACAAAAATGAATAAACCTAACATATCGCAAGATTCATGTACTCAAATCACGATTACAGAAAACCCCCATTTAGAATTGGTAAAGATGAGTCATCTTATACAATATGTACGAGACACAATACGATTGTTAGATTCAATTTGAGATTTTTCCATTAGATTGTTAAACCCCATTTGATACAAACCAGCAAAACAGCATTGGGGAATCGGGTTCTGAACAAGACAAAATACTAAAATTAAAAGTAAAGAGAATCCAGAAAAAAACACTAAAATTTACCTGATTGGAGAGTTGATTGATGCAGAAATCGGAGTTAAATCGATGAAAGATTATGAACTGTGATAATAAGTTGAACAATTGACTATTTGCGTGAGTAAATTGCTTAACTTACTGAAGAATGTTCATCAAAATTGGGTTTGTGCGAAGAAAAAAAATGCAAGAAAAGAATGGAAATTCAAACTTGAACGCATGAATAATTAAAAGAAGAAATCTGTTTCGTTTCTGGCCATATATGTCTGCGTTGATTTCTTCATATAATTTAATTTTAGAATTCGAAGATATTTTATAGAAAATCACACATTTCACACATGTTAGTATTCTAGTTTCTTTAGAGATATACTCAACATAGTGACCGTAAATAACTTATGTCTTAGACTCAAAAATCTATACCAAAACAAGTTAATGACTCAAAAATCTATACCAAAACAAGTTAAGTCTTTGGTAAAGGATTTAAATCCATAAATTAAAAGTTTTGTAACCCACTAAGTGATTCAATAAGATATGTTAGATGGGTTTACAGGAGTCTTCTCTCTTGTTTGTGAAGTTGTGTGGACATAAAGCAGAATAACAAAAGGTTGTTAAACAAGCTTCTTCGAAGAATAACATTTGTTTTTCCCTTTTACTTTTGATTTTTTTTTTTGAACGGCGTTTTTTTTTCACGTCTATCCCTCACTTTCGCGGCATGTAAGCAAGGTCGACTACTCGACCTCCGTGAGAATCCACGACCACACCAGATGCGCAGGAATCCCGTGGAATGGGCGCCTCCCCATCAGAATCGAACCCGGGTTAAATCCGAATTCGATTCATCACCTGATGTCCTTCCCAATAGGATTTGAACTCCTGACCTCCACATTGAAAGGCAGGAGCCCAAACAATTGGACTAAGTTTTCAGGACTATTAAAATTCAATTTGATTAAATAAACTAACCAAAGAAAATAAAAAAAAAAACTCCAAAATTCACGTTGTGAAACTCGGCACCATACCTACCACCTTCCACCAAACGTATCAGCTTACGAGTCGCTACCAACCTCCATCAAACCCATTAATTTCCGAGAAATTTGGCCACAAATTATATTTTCCGTCCAAAATAAAATTTTAATTCTTCCACTTTCAGTGCAAAACACGAACTAGAAATCGAGAGTCTTGTAATTTCCACACTCTGCTTACTGATTTCTTCAGGTAAACTTCAAGATTCTATCTTTTGCATATTCAACACTAATTACTTGATTACTTTCTATTGTCTTCCAAATCTTTAATTGAGATTTTTGTATTATTTATCAAGGTTTAACAGCTGGGTATTGATAATTTCTGCTCTGATAATGTGTTCTAACTAACATAATATACAGGTCTTTTCGTGAATTAGATCTTGCATAAGTTAGCCGATTCAAATGGCAATAAACCCAGAAGAAGAGGTAATCATATTTTAATATATATTATATATATATACACACACGCAGTTATATTATTCTAGCCTTCTAGGCTTCTAAATTTGGGGTTTTAAATTGTGTTTGTGATTGATGAAATTGTACTCTGTTTTTAGGTTGTCCTTACTGAAGAAAAAGGTAATGTGAGATTGATCACCTTGAATCAACCAAGAAAACTAAATGTCATTTCATCCAAAGTGGTAAACTGAAAAAACCTCACCTTTGTGTCCTTTTTTATAAAATTTTTAAATATTTAAACATTGATAATTTCATTAATCATGTTCCATGTTAGGTTTATTTATTGGCACAAAACTTGGAAAAGTGGGAAAAAGATGAAGAT
>WOUH02000006.1:4356171-4369770 GCA_009936405.2 Stevia rebaudiana
AACGCCCCTCGACGCCGGCCCCGTTTCGGTGTTCCCGGGCGTCGCCGGCCCTCCACAACGCCCATAACGCATGGTCTTAGTAATAAAGTTTATAGATTGTGCCTAATAAGTCAAAAACATTAAAATGTTACAAATATAAACCACTCAAATATGTGGAGATTAGAGACGATCAATATAATTAAGTAGCGGCCTGTAACCCAACTCTGTAGTCTATCTTGACAAAAAAGGCTTATTATTGATATATATTTGTCCCATATATTTAAAGAGGCATACTATTTGTTTTTAACTATGTTAAATGAATCGTAAAATATATTTTTTTCGTTATTAGTTATTAATCACAGCTGTTACCAATCAATTTTATTCTATACATAAATAGCTTATTTACTCGGTACAAGCACTACGTTCATGATTTAATAAGGTCGTGAAATGGTATGTTATGTAACCGTCTCATGTAATACACTTAATTAATAAAGGTACATCTCCATTGTGAGAGTGGTTCTCGTGGTTTGTAACATCATCATTCTGAAAAGAATGTGTCTTTGTATCTCACATACAAAATATAATTTTTTAACAAAGCATCACAAAAAGTTGTATAAACACTGGTATATGCTTTTTTTTCTTTTGAGTGTTAAACAATACCATTTAAATTTATCATAGGTATTTTTTTTAACGACAAAACTAACCTACATTTAAATTACAAAATACTTGCCCCTTTGGATTGAACATAAGATCTCCTTTTAAGAGGCAAGAGCTTTACTAAGTGGGTTAGTCTCACATTGGCAGAAGTTTTACTACTTCAATGAAAAATAGCTAGTAAGTGGTAATATACTTTATTATTAATATGATTCGGATTTTAATAGAAATTTATTACAATATAAATAAAAATGTGAAAACCTATGTATTAGATTTCTTTCTAAAGAAAAAGATATTACATGTTAGTAGAGATTAAATTCTTTGTTAAAAATAAGAAAAAGAAAAAAAAGGTTATATAATCAGTTATACCCTATTGTGACTTTAGTGAAAATCCACTTGTTTTTACATTGGATTAATAAACCCACCGCAAACCCGTACACAAAGATAAAAGTTCACATACTGTTCATCAATAAAACAGGACGGAAACTTTATTAGTGGATTATACGATTATCTAGAAGTTTCTACTTAAAATTAACTGTTAGTTTTTCAGAACAAAATTAAATAAGAGATAACAGTGTAACTAGTTGAAAAAGAACCAAACAATTACAAATTACATACATGGATGAGCAGATTTTGAAACCACTCAGAGCCCGACACGTTTATCTAAGATTCATATTGACATACCACAAAAAGACGAAAGAGTTAACGATATGATATAACAAAAAATACTTTTCTTATTTTAATTAACCGATCTTTGTTGGCGATGTAACACAAGTATTTGATTATCTTTGTTTCATGCATACTAGGTTACAATATTCTTGTCATACCTTGTCTCATATCCGTCAGACTCCCACGTATCTGGAATACTTGTTTATGTTTCTGGTACATACCGGAATGCCCATTACCACTCACCTATTGTTACTCATCTCAAAAGCCGACTTAAATTCAAAATTTTGACTATATTTGTAATAATTTATAATTTGAATTTATAAAAAGATTGTTTACTGATCGAAGTTATATATACTATATATTTTGGTAAACGACTTCTGGATGTGAGATCAAGTTATTCATCTCAATATTTCGAATTTTCCCATTTGAAAATTGAAATTAAGCAAGTTTTGTTCCAATTCAATCTATGCTATTAGAAAAGGTAGTTGCAACATGAACAGCAATAAAGTTTAGTCTTAATTTATTTATGGACATAAGTTTTGAATATAAATATAGGAATTTCCATTTGTAATATGCTGAAAATTCGAACAATAGTTACAAACTTACTTACAATCCCACACTAAAACCGAAAATCACCTCACAAAAATAAAATAAATAAAATCCCAACACACTTACTATTTGTTTAACAGTTTAATTAAGTTACTATTTTTTCTCAAAGCTAACTCGATCATGAGTGAGAGAAACATATATAAAGGCTCTATGCCGCCGACGGGGCAGTGATACACCGACGTCGACCGCTCTTTGTGACCGCCGGCTTGGGTTTATCTATCGCCGGCAACTGTGTGGTGGCCCTCCAATAATCCAACGACTCATCGTTGTAAATGTCCCACCACTTGTCGACCAGCATCTTAATATCTTCTCGATCCATATTCTTCTCTTTTCCGGTGTACCGCCAGGGTTTTGATCCGTCGGCGCAATAATGCACCACCTTGACTTTTTGCAGGTCGAAGTTCTCCGGGTGGCGCCACAGCATCGCCAAGATCAAATTGTATTCGGTGGGGATTGGCTTGTAAATGTCTTTAAAGAACATGTTTAAGAAGTCTTGTTCGGCGAACAAAGTCGGTGGAGTTGTTTTCACCGACTCCAAAAGGTCGTAGTAGGTGGCTAGATTGGGCTCGAAGACGAACATTCCGGCGTTAAAATAAAGCGGCGGTTTTGATCCCAAATGTTCCGGCCACTCAACTTTATCAGGAGTCTGCTGACAGTATCCGATCTGGTACTGGGGACTGTTCTTCCAGTTTTGTTCGCAGAAACAGTCCATGACAGCGTAAAAGTAGCCGTCCGACAAGTCAAACAGATGATCGATGTTTTCGAACACTTGTATGTCACCGTCCAGATATATCATCTTGCTATACTCCACAAACTGCAAAATTATATATACATATATAGATGATCAACCTTTTTAACAGTATATAATAAATACAACTCATTTAATTTATATTTTAAACTATGATCGACTTTTTATTTTTCATTAATTTATACTGTTTTTATTAATAAGTATGTTATGTGCATAATAATTATCAAACTACACTTTTTAGATTTTTTATATATGGTAGGAATTATTATATACATATACATAAAATAACAATCAATAGATTTCTATTTTATTGTTAAAAAAAATAATTAAATGCGAAGAAATGAATGAGTTAACCACTTAACCCTGTACGTTGCACGTACTATATAGTGATCATCAGTCTGGGTCTATATAATATAATATTACACAAAGTTTTATTTATTTATTTTGGGTTATGTCATGCATGCAAGTAAGATAACAATATGCATGTTTCAAAAGAATTTTTTAATTTCCCAAAGAAAAGAAAAGAAAAGAAATTGAATAATACGTTACCTCCCAAATACGGAGCTTGGAGTAATTAATAACATAATAAGCCATAGCAAACTGAGTCTGGTTTTCCGGCGGGTACAGCGGTTCGATCTCCCTGATGATGCACCCTTGTGCGAGTAGTTTTTGTCGGTGGTCCATCGGAACATCCGGAAGCATGGCTACGACCAGGGGGTACACCGACTTCACCTTGCGCAGACCCTTGGCTAGAGCCACAACACCTTTCCAGTAGTCACCGTCGCCGGCCAAGAAGGTGACGTAAGCACGGCGAGGCAAGGTTTTCGCCTTGACCAGACCGTTGGGTGTGGTTCGAGCAACTGGTGGAGCCATGGTGGTCGAATTGAAGACTACTACTGATGATCGCTGGTGGTTAATTAGTAGAGAAAATTCAAAGTTTGTTCTGGAATTGAATTGAATGGTTTGTTGGTTAAACTTAAGCAGGACGGGGGGTTTATATAGGAAGTGGGTGACATTAAAAAATTAAGGATATACGAATTCTCTCGCGCATTTCACTGTTCAGTATAGACTATAGACTCTGGATTTATATTTATATTATTGTATTTATTATTTTTATTTTTAACCCAAAATTCACACACCACTTTACTCATAAATTATTATTATATATAACATTTTGCCGTCTACTTGAACCCTTCACCACCAACACCATTTACTGACACATTAATAAATATGAGCTATAACCTTTTTTAAATATAAGTATTTCTAACTTTGTTAAATTTTAACTAATAAATTTATATATTATTTTTTCAGAATATGAATCATTGATACTTGATTCTTCGTAAGTTCATAAACCTTAGAGCAATAAACTAGATTTTTTATCCTCATTTGTATTTTTTTAATTATGTTTTTATACAATTATCATTATTTTTTTTCTCTAATTCAATCATAACCACTTTAAAAATTTATTAAGCTAATGCATCATTCATTTTCCCCTCCTCCACCAAAATCTCTACTTCTATATTTTTCACCAAATATAGGGGTAATCCGTAATTTTTTCTCTTTCCGTGGCTCATAAACACTTAAACCAAACGTCAAATTTTATGGAAACCACCTCAGAGCATTCACATCCCGTTCTTCATCTCTATCTTTATAATTCATTAAAAAATACTATTTTTTTCTCGCTCCTATTTAATTAAATAATATTTGTTTACCTTTATCACTACTTTTTCTTTCTCCTATTCAATTAAATAATAATTTTTTATATCTTTATCATTACATTTCTCTCTTCTATTCAATTAAATAATACACTTTATACATTTATCATTACTTTTTCTCTCTGCTACTTATTTAAATGAACAGTGTTTTTCTCTATATTTAAGAATTCTTTAAATTTTTCATTTCTGTTTCACTCACAACCACTCTTAACCAACTAAAAAAATTTAAAGATTATACTCACAAAAATTTTAGAGAATGTGATGTGAATGCTCGCTCTTATAAACTATATAAATTATAAAGTCTTTATTCGTGTGTATGAATTCATTAAATTATTAAATAGGTGATACTTGATTCTTCATAAGTTCATAAGCCTAACTATATAATAATGAAGTCTGCTCATGCGTATGAGCTCATTAAACTTTTATAGTTGTTTTTAAGTAATATTACAAATAATCATAATCTTCAACAATAAAATATTTAAAATTTTTGTCTTGAAATCATCGTTCTATCAGTCAGTTAGGGTGGAGGGAGTGGTATCCTTCCAAACTAAACTACCTTCACAAATTACCCAATCAAATTATCGTTAAGCACAAAGTACCATCGCCGTTAAGCACAAAGTACCACTTGTTAAACACAATTGCCAGTTTGCCGATTCGGCAAAAAGTAGCCGCGTGAACCCAAAGTTATAGTAGCCGATGGAGGCGGCGGTGGTGTTGCCGAGAGGGTAAAATACCCTACTCCCCTTGCCAATGACCACTCCCTCCACCCTTAGTCGCTCATGAATTTGATAACTAGTCACGTGTATATATATATATATATATCTCTCTACCACCTTTGGCGTCAAAGACTGAGATCTAGTATTAAACCATATATATGTGTCCTCGGACGATATGATATATCTTATCTGAAGTATAGTATATGCGATTAATACATTTTCCCTTAATGTGTTGGAGTGAGTGATATGATGCATGCATAATGTATCGCCTCCTGTAAATTTAAAGCGTATTAGTGTTTAAAATTAAGTTCCTTTTATACTCACTTTTAAGACATACCATCACGTACGCATGGTACTATATATATCAAAATAAAACTACAACCAAACGTACACAATATAATTCTAATCATAGCAACGCTATGTGTAGGGGTTGGTGAGAGTGAACACCAAAGCATTGATCGCATGTGCAACAACGAGACGCAACCATGCATCCGTTGGAAGATTTGAATTTCGTTCTTTTAGTCGTATATCCTTTTAGTGGTGGGTAGTGGGTTAGTTATATTCAATTTCATAACTCCATGTTTCTTACGTTTTGTTTAAGCCGTTAAAAAGCTAGGCTCTTGATCGAGTATTATGCATATTCTCAATAATGAATGAATAGGCCGGTCGTGTCTATTTCTCAGTCTCTCATTGCGAACCCACCTCTTTAAGTCTAAAGTGGCCTACATACAACCCGCTGGACAAACAGACAGAAGCATGTGGAGTGGATTTTACCAATTGTTCAAGATTATCTCTTTAATAATCATCAAACATTTGAATTGAATATAGAAACATATTTAATTAATTATTATCATTTATTTTTTATACCCTGTGAATTTTTTAGTAGTATATTTTAGTCTTACTTCTAAACTAATGTAAAGCTCATTAGTTTCGTTGGTTGTTGAGAACGTTAATTAATAATTAATTAATCCCAACCAACTAACTTACATACCGTGGATGAATCTGGGAGGTGACAACGTGATTATGTGCGTTGCGTTAGAGACCAAATCCAATAAAACGGTGACATATTGTCATTTGACTCTTTCACTTTTTCAAATCCGCGGTTTACACTATTTTTAATCGAAGACACGTGTCGTGAGTAACCGAATAACTACCTGTGGTGGAAGGTGCTGGATTTGGACGGTGCAAGTTATCCACTTATCCCCATTTTTCTTCATAATCAAACCGCGTATACCGGAAGGTTCTCGCTTCTTACGTTAATTACCATATTAACCTTGTGACGTCCCGCCTAGTCATATTTAACTATTTGGAAATACCAAAAAAAAGAAAGAAGAAGAAAACTATCAAAAAAATTAAATGCTTATTGGATTTTTAAATAAGTGTTAATAGTTAAAACTTAATTACTGTTGAATACGTTCTATAAATTACTAGAAACTGAACTCAACTTTTTGACTTCTATTTGAAAATGTTAATTTATAATTTCAGAATTCATATCCTAAATTATGATATAGATTAAGTGTAAAAAACTTTTTTAGTACCCCAAAATATTTTTGGTAGAACTTATTTGTTTCTCTAAGGATTAGAAAAAGAGCTGAATCATTTGTTATTGTACTTTTCATCTCGACTAAAGCTCTCAAGTAAAGCTAAAGTTACATGTAATGATTTTCTGATTAAATTAACATATAGATGTCATATAAGTAACAACTTTTTTAACTTGCTCTTTTTATTTAATTATAATGATTTTAGCTAAACATTAATTTTGCATTGAATGGAATAGTAGAACTGAATTAGATTAAAAATTGCATTAAATGTAAATTGTGATAAACGATTAATGGTTTGGATAAAAATCAATGTCGCCTATTAAATGATGATCACACAATGGTGTTAACGTCTCAAAATTCCTTTCTAAAGCTAATGAGAGGATTCATTACATTCAGTATAATACACTCTAATAAGAGAAACACTAAAAATGACATTCTAATTTGGTAGTATTAGTAACTGATTAGATAAAGTCATCTGAGTTTAACTCATAATAAATACATATTAGGTGGTATTTACAAGTAAAAACTGTAAATGCTAAATAATTTCAGATGATTGACTTAAGAAAAGGTATTTAGTTAAAAAGCATAATAAATATTACTAACTACCAAATTTTATAATTAAAAGTTTAGATTAAATTATATGATAAAAGAAGGTCGATCGAATAAGTCATGACTCATGAACACTTGTATTTGATCACATTCTTGATTATATTTTCTCACGTTCTTTAACCTTTTTACACGTTCATAAATTTATATAAAATCACATCTATTTATCTTTAAAATTATTGTTTTGTCGTTATATGGAAACTAAAAAAAATTGTGTTTAAACTGCTTGTGTTTATAGCATGTCATTGTGTCTTTATGTTTATCATTGAGTTTTACTGATTTTTCTTAAAATGGTGAACTTTATAAAACAAATAGTGAAATAACACAAATCTACCAAATACATAAAAAGAAGATAAAATAGCACGAAACAAATGTAAAACACGAAACACACTGATGATACATATCACATAATGGCCTGAAATATTTTCTAAAATAATAAATTTTGGAAAACAAGTTCATCTAATGCATGAACACTAAAAAAATAACATGAAATGAGTTAAAAGGTAAAATAACTACGATTTGCTACTAAACTTAACTTTGAAATAAAGTAAGATAAAGTAGAATTTAAAAAGAAGTTACATTCCAACCATGCTATGTGAGTATGTGACATTATATAACTGGGATAATAAATTAAGAGAACACTAAAAAATAAGAGTACCACTGATATACGTAATACATAAATACGAGATACATAATAAAATGTAGTATTTGAAATTGTCTACTAAATCTCTCAACAAACATGCAATTAAATTACATGGAATGAGGTAAAAAGTAAAATAACTAGGATTTACTACTAAACTTAACTCTAAAATAAAGTAAGATAAGTAGAATTTTAAAACTTTTACATTCCAACCATGTTATGTGGCATGATATAACTGGGTATTAATATAAGATAACACTAAGAAATGAGAGTATCACCTACATTCGTCATACATAAAGACGGGATACATAAAAAAATGTGGTATTTGAAATTGAATACTAAATCTCTCAAGAAACAATAGTTAAATAACACAGAATGAGCTAAAAATAAAAATAACTTTAGTTTACTACCAAACTAAACTCTGAAATAAAATAACATAAGTATATTTTTTATAAAATCACATTCCAACCATGCTATGTGGCATGATATAACTGGATGTTAAATTAAAGAACACTAAGAAATGAGAGTACCACCGACATACGTCATCCATAAATATGAGATACGTAATAAAAAATATGGTATTTGAAATTAAATACTAAATCTCTCAACAAACATGCAGTTAAAGAACTTTCATGTTGTCTCTTGCTATTTCACCTTTTTTTTTTTGTAAATAGTTTATTTATAAACCAAAAAGATTGTTGCATATTCGTTAAATGTTTCATATCTAATTTGTTAGCTATATGCTGTTTAATGTTTACTAAGTTTTATCAACAAGCTATAATGCTTAATGTGTAGACTAAGACGATATATTCTGTAGTCCGATTTGCAGAGTTGCAGTTAAGTCCAATTTGTTTCATCTTAAGTCCATCAAGCCCACAAAGACAAAACTAAGCCCAATTGATTGATGCATTAAAGTTTCAGATTAGATTGTTTCGCATCACAAGAATTACGAATACACGAATTAAACAAAAAGAATATAGAGTAGAAACTAAGCCCAATTGAATTGACTCATTAGAGTTGCAGGTTAGAATGTTTAGTTTTACGCAAGTTAAACAAAAAGAATATTAAACAATAAACGAATGAAACAAGAAAATATATATGATTGAATAGAAAATACTAAATATTACACGAGAAGAAATATAACCCGAATGGGTGATATTATAGTAGTCAAGTAGAGAAATTAATAGTTGGACACACAAGCTTGTGACACATGATATTGAATGTTACATATCTTAAAGGATAGAAATCTTGTGCATGTCATGAGAAAACAAACTTTTACGTGTGAAGCAAAAATCTATATTTATACAAGTGAACTTAAAATATTTTCCATTTCTTCATACGCTATTATTTTTTATAACGGCTTGCATCATTAAATCACAAATTTTATCCTCTTTCAATCGAGAGTCAAAAAAATAAAATAAATTGCGTCTTAAGTATACTTGTAGTATAAATTTTTATTTTTAATATTGAGCGGAAACTTGTAATATACATAGATACATAAAAAAACTAACATGAAATGCGTAAAGTAGCTCAAATTCTTAAAAATTATCATCATACTGCATATGGGTATTATGACTGTAATATGTCATACTACATATATGCAGTATACATAAATATATGAAGAAATAAAAAAAAAACCTAATAAGTCTTATATAAAAACGCATATATATATTTAAAGAAGTGTAATATGTAAATTATCATCATGCTACATATATCTAATATTAAAATTTTATAACACAATTCTTTTTCCTTTTTAATATGGATTCATTATACTCGTTTGAAATAGGAGAAAATTTATGATTCAACGGTGCAATTCGTTTTAAAAAATAGCAACGTATGAACAAATGCGAAATGTTTGAAGTTCATTAAGTTATAGTTTTTTTGGTTCTCGCACATGAAAGTGGTTTCGCCACATTTAGACAAGATCACGATAATTATTTTTAGGTATATTTTTCTATCTCCATCCCTAACTCCATCTCTACAAATGAAAGTTCTCTCTATTTTGCAACTTCATTAAATTCTCTATCTCCATATGAGTATTGTAAATATAAATTCTCTAAATTTGGATATCCCTATTCACAATCTCTAAATTTTGAGTGTGGTCTTATGTGTACCTCATATGTTTTCACTTGATAGGCCTATTTGCCTTTCGAGTAACAACCCACTCGACATAGTTTCACTCGATAAGTCTTTCAATTCTTTACTACTTATATTTTATTTTTATTCAATTTTTTACGTTTCATTATATTTGTTTAATATATATTTTTAGTTAAAAGTAAGATATTTAGTGAATTAAAAAGAAGAAATGGTGATGTGAAAACAAATAGGGTGCATTTGAGAAAGATGTGTTCGGGATAAAATGTGTTTGTGGGAAAGATTAGTGGAAAATTTAGGTGACATGCTGACTAGGATGTATGTCATAAGTGCAACCTACCATCGTTACAGACAGTGTAACAAAGACTCGAACACCTGAAATCACATTGAAAATTGATCACGCTCAAGAAACATAAATGTGGTGATCTAGCTCACCCGTCCAACATATAAATTTACTTTTACAAGATTGTCATAAAAAAAGTCACAAGTAACATTAAAACAAATATTATTTTAATTACTATAAAATTACATAACTTATATCAACAAACTCCTCATTTAAATACGAAGACGTTAGTCTATGTGATAACTTGTATGAGATTCAACCTCTTCTCTTTGATGTTCTCTTTAAAAAAACTAACATTTCATTTTTATAAAATAAGGGGTCTTTCCATAAAAAACAAGGTGAGAAGACCAAACTCGTACGAAAATCATAACCCCTTGTTTTTCTCTCTCCTCTCGCTACCGGAGTTTTGACGTTCATGGCGATGCCCAGAAATCGACGGACAACTTCCCTCCGTGATTCCGATAGCCGACTCAGTGAGTCCGACAAGATTGACGGAGCCGGTAGTTGGGACGCTCTTGAGTGGACCAAGATCGATGTAAATGCTCTTCTTTAACCCTAGGTTTTATTGCTTATGTTGCGTTCTTAATTCTTCACCATATCAGAATCACAAATGTGTTATAGATTTCTGTAATTGATGTCACTTTCTGTCTATTTGTTTTATGAATTCACAGCAGCCTGTTTCGAGGTCTGTTCCTCATGGATTATCTGATTTTTTGTACGAAGCTGAGGAGGTTATTGCTGAGGTAATTGTCTGAATTTTGATTATGATTGGACTCGTTCGTTTGTGTTTTTTTGATTGTGATATACATGTTTTATAGTTAATGAATTGAATGTAGTGTAGCACATTTGCATTGCAAACTTGATAGGATTGTTTATGATTTACGATCTGTGTTCTTCGATGTAAAAGTCAATTGTTAGAATTTTATAGCAATTAGAAGAGATGGCAATCGATTTCAGTTTCAAGCTGAATAGTGATACAGAAACACCACATCTGAAGTTGAATTTTTTTTTTTGGGTTAGTTTTGGTGTCATGAAGAAAGTTAAACCCTGATGGTAATCTAATTTTTCGGAATCTTCTCTTCATGTTCTAACTTTATATAATTTTGTTAGTATAGACATGCCTTTTGAGATTTGATCAAACAGTGACATTGTTTTGAAAGTGTTTTTTTTTTTACTTTGGTTTTAGGGGTATGGCGTTCTTGTTAATACTGATGAAGCAGGAACCTTGTTTGTGACCAACTTTCGTCTTCTGTTTTTGGTAAGTTTCCCATTTACTGAAGTTTTTGGTTTATTTGGTGGACAAATGGAGCCCATGCAAGGATTGGTTGACATGAAACTTTTTATGCTCTATTAGGTTGTTTTTATTATTGGTCCTAAAATGTATGAAGAAGTCTTGATATATAGAGACAACTGTTTATGCGATGATCATATATTGGTAACAGTGCTTAGAGAAAGAATAGTTTTGGATTCTCATATGGCATTAGACGATGTTATACTGTTTTTTCATAACCATATAGGGGTTGTTTACTCAACATTGTGTTATTCAATATCCTGCATGCATAGTCTGCTTGAAAATAGTCCTGTATCTGATATCCTTTATCTTTTGTTTCTTGTTTTTGCCCTTTCCAGAGTGAAGGATCCAGAGATATTATCGCACTAGGAACAATCCCATTGGCCACCATTGAAAAATTCAACAAGATTGTAAGCTATAGATTTGGAATCTCTGTAGTTTTAAACTATTTATTTTTTAGACTTTTGAGGTCATCTTAGTAACATGGAATATATAGATCTGTTAGCAGACTCTGAAATATTGAAATTTGTGAAGAGATAGGTTAAATATGAAGTAAAGGACAAAAGATATCTATAAGAGGTGCTTGAACAATTTTGTTGTATGATATGAAATCATGTTATTGAAACACAGACACGTACACATATGCATTATTATTCTGGTCTAAGTAATAAAAAGGTTATTTTGATTTTGAACCTACTCTGAGGATATGTAGGTATTAAAGCAACAGTCAGGAGGCCCTAGGCAATCTGATAAGACTCCTACACGACGCCTTCTTCAGGTCACCGGTATGTTTATGTTTATCTGCTCATTACAATACCTCATAACTCTGCTTACTACTTGCTTGTGTTTTTGCAGGAAAAGATATGAGGATTATTATATTTGCTTTTCGCCCTCGAACTAAACAGGTAAGTAAATTATAATGTTTACGTTTGTATTTAACATGCTATTTGCTGCGTTGATGATAACTTCTACTTTCTGGTAATTTAATTTTTGCAGAGACGTGCTGTCTTTGAAGCATTACTGAGGTATGCAAGGCCCACAAGGCTATGGGATCTGTATGCGTTTTCTTCCGGCCCGTCAAGATTCAGCAATACGAGCCCTAGAGTGCGATTAGTGAATGAATACTTACGCCTTCTTGGTGTGGAATCATCATTAACCACCATCGAAGATGGTTCCTTCACGTTGTCTAATAAATTGTGGAGAATTAGTGATGTTAATGCAAATTATGACATGTGTGCAACTTACCCATTTGCTCTTCTATTACCAAAATCTATTAGGTAAACCTGTTCTCCACACACACACACCAAAAAAAGAAGGAATATTTAATTTTTTTTTGTTGATCTTCAGAGATGAGGATGTGGTGCAATCTTGTAAATTTCGTGCACGGTGTAGATTGCCAGTAATATCATGGTGTGATGGACGTAAGTAACCAACCATCTTTTGACATTTTATAGTGGCATCTGGTTCTAACTTTTATTTATATGTAGGCACTGGAGCTGTTCTTGCACGATCATCCCAGCCATTGGTTGGTCTGATGATGAATATGAGAAGGTAGTAGAAGTTACTAGTAAGATCTGGTAAATATTGGTTGGTCTTACAATACAACACTTGTTGTTTATTGCAGCAATGCTGATGAGAATCTGGTTGGTGCTCTCTGTACTGAACTTCCTGGTGGAAAGAGAGGACGCAGGTAATTCCCAAAACATCATTAATGTATGTTGTTTGAAGTGGATCATTTATCCATTTTTGTTTTTCTAGGAAGTTATATATAGCTGATGCAAGACCCCGGAAAAACGCGTTGGCAAATGGGGCAATGGGAGGCGGTTCAGAGTCATCTTCCAACTATTTCCAGTCTGAGGTGGTTTGAGTAGTAGTCATATTATATGTTGGTTGGTGATGTATCTAACATTACATTTACATGTTTTTGTTTAGATTGTATTCTTTGGGATAGATAATATCCATGCCATGAGGGAGAGTCTTGTTCGTCTCAGGGA
>WOUH02000006.1:4374585-4394083 GCA_009936405.2 Stevia rebaudiana
TCATATCATAATCGGGTTACACTGGGGTACCGTTAGTTTACAACAGTCCTAACACCGAAACTTGATCGTAAGCATAAAACTAACACATGGAAGATTTCCTCCAATTCTCGTCTTACCAACACAAAATTCGGGGTGTTACATGATACAATCAAGTCTTGGAGTTATGATCCACATGGCTAAACGTTCACTTTGTAGAGAGTAATAGGAGGGAGATTACAGAAGTTGAAGTCTTGAATCTCCTAGATATCGACTTAAGTGATCTTGCAGACATTCCGCTTTACAATCCTTTGAATGGCAGAATGGGGATTCTGATCGAGAAACAGTTGCTCGAGAAGGTTAAAGGTTACAGGTAGAGTTTTGGCCGCATCAGCCTAGGGGGAGATTGTAAGATCTGATAAGGCTGATGCTCGCAAAACTCATTTTGTGCAGGTGTCTTCTACTCCATATATTCCAAGGTTCTTCTGATGATCATCTTCTAGCAGAAGAAGATAAAGCCTCAAGTTCTTCTACTGTTTTTGTAGTACCAGAAGACTCATCTGATAAAGCTTCCATTTATTGTACTTTAAACAGTAACTGACTAGTTTTCAGACAGAACAGTACACACATGCTACTGTTCTGTCTGCACTTTTGAACATCATTTAATGCTTGCTTAACTTTGCTTTATTATCATTAAATGTCTTGTAACAACTAGTCACCTCGGACACTTTATCTTTTGGGTGTGATGATTATGTGTGATGGTTAATATTGTTTGTTTATTTCTAGATAGGTAATCTAGTTATAACTGGTGTGTATTACCTACTAGTATACAACCGTAGCACTAGTATATGTACACTCAACTCTTATCTTGTTTGTACGCTTGCATGCTTAACACTTTGAGTGAAAATATACTAGAAGCTTGTTTGAATTTCGTTGTTCTTACTTGTGTTCTTAATCGTGTTTTATTGCAACTGTTTGATACCGAGTGAGATAACTCTTGAGAGTGAATTCCGTCATTCTTGAGAGTACAAAGAGAGAAAAACCTTGTGAGAGTTGTGCTAGAATACCCAACCCGATCCAACACCAAACCTTGATTTTCATAATTGCATTGGTGATTTGAAACCTAGATCTCGGAACCTACAAATAGTCACATTGGTGTTGTGGTGGCAGTGGTGGTGAACGGTGAGAAGGTGATGGTGTTGGACGATGACAGTGGTGCTCAACAGTGAGATCTTGGTGGTTTTGAATGGTAGCATTGGTGAGGATGAAGATGCGATTGTGGCAATTGTGGTAGTGGTGTTGCAGTGGAGATGGTGGCAAATGGTGAGATGATGGTGGTGTTGGACAGTGGCAATGGTGAAAGATGAAGATACAATTGTTTGGTGAAGATGAATGATGATGGTTAAATGAAGTTGAATGATGATAGTGATTGTTAGTTGTGACATAAATAGCCCCTTGTATTCTTTATTTCTCTACTAGCCCCTTTAGAGAATTCACATAAATATCTGTTTCTTTATTTCTATAATTCACTAAAAATCACTACATTTTCTCTCAAAATTCAATTAAATAATAATTTTTTATACCTTTATCACTACTTTTCTATCTTTTATTCAATTAAATAATATATTTTTCTCTTTCGTATTCAATTAAATAATATTTTTTTATACTTTTATCACTACATTTTTCTCTTTCCAATTTACTTTGATGAACAGTGTTTCTATATATTTACTAGTTTCATCAGTTTATCTATATTTTCCTACTCACAACCACTATTATACTATCTCTATAATATAAAGATTTCACTCACATAAATTATACATAACCAAATGTGAATGCTCTTAGGGGTTAAAGTGGCAAATATGGAATATAATCATGGACCAAAATGGCACCTTACTCAATTAGTTTATATTACCAAAATACCCTTTGACTTTTTACTCAAAGGGTAATTTCACTCTAATTTAACGGAGAAGTTAAAGGAAGTTAGCTTTACTACCCAAACTCAAAACCTGTTTTTTTAAACCCTTATTACCCAAACATGATATTTTCTGCATACGACAAGTAACATTTGTGTAATTAAGTCAATTCTTAACCTAAAACTTTTGGTCTAGTGTTTTTGTATTGTAGAATGACTATTTTTATTTTTTATTTTTAAATTGGGCAGAAATGATCTCTGGGCACTTGGGTGCACCATGTTTCAGATGCTATCAGGATCTTCTCCATTCAAAGATGCAAGTGAATATCTTATTTTTCAAAGAATTATAGCGCGAGATGTCAAGTTTCCTGATTACTTTTCTAAGGATGCCAGAGATCTGATTGATAAATTATTGGTAACCAAATCTGTAATTTTTGTTCGTCTTTTAGTTGTCTTTTCCATGTGAGTTTTATTTCTTTCGTATATGTACCTTGTGTCGTTATTAGACTGGGTATGTAATTTTCATACTCTAAAAGGTATATGTGTGTAATAAATAATTAAATATTATACTATGTAATTCCAGACGAGGGTACTTTAAATTGAAAACCCTAATAAAATACTCCATCAAGGTTTTCAATTTGAATAGACAGATGGAGTATTTCATTAGGGTTTGATTTTAAATTTCAAAAACAAAATGATGCAGGATATTGATCCTGCAAAAAGACCGGGAGCGGGACCCAATGGATATGATACACTAAAGAATCATCCGTTTTTTCGAGGAATTGATTGGCATAATATAAGGTCAAAGAGTCCACCTAGACTTATATTGGAGAAGGTAAATGTTATATATAAAATCTGTATTTTTTAGATATTCATGTGTATGAAAATTTATATATACATAATTATGCCCCTTTGTTTAATCTCTTTATTGCAGAAATTTTTTTCTAACAATTACTAACGAACCAAGAAATAATTGTACCTTAATACATCAACATTTTTACAGGGTCCCACCAGTAGTTACTCAAGTGGAGGTGATGACACTTCAGATTCATTATGGAACCCTACACATATTGGTGATGTCACACGATCAGGAAATCCTGTCGCTGATGTCACCTCTTCATCGTCTGATGCAGGCCTTATAACTAAACTTGCTTCAATAGATTCCTTTGATTCAAAATGGTAAACAACTGTGTGTTGTTATAAAAAATAAGAGTTAATTACACAAATGGTCCCTATGGTTTGGCCAAAGTAACATGTGTTGGTACTAAGGTTTAAAAATAGCAAATTTGAGATAATTTTGTAACGAGTTTGGGCATTAGGTCTAACTACCGTTAAATATGGATAAATAGACCAAAATACCCTTTGACTATTAAAGAAGTCAAATGGTATTTTGGTCAATTTATCCATATTTAACGGAAAAGTTAATGGAAGTTAGCCTTAATTCCCAAACTCATTACAGAACTGAAAACACAAACCCCAAAACTTGTTAAACCGGACCATGTGTCTAATTAACTCAAATAATAAATATGAGGTTTGCAAAAATGAGCAATTTTGGAGAAAATTAATGATGTTTTGTTCGACCTGTGACCCAAATTTGTAACTTCTTTTCAGGCAACAATATCTGGATCCTGGTGAATCCATTCTTATGATTTCAATGGTGAAGAAACTGCAGAAACTATCGAGTAAAAAAGTACAACTTATACTGACTAACAAACCAAAGTTGATATATTTGGATCCATCAAAGGTAGCCGGTAAAGGGAATATTATCTGGTCTGATGATCCCAATGAGCTTAGTGTACAAGTTACAAGCGCGTCAAGTTTCAAAATTTGCATTGTGAGTCCATTCGCAATCTTTAATTAAATTTAAAATTAATCAAAGAGGTTACTCAAAGTCAGTTGGGTTACTTTAAGTGGGTCAGGTTGGGTCGACCCACAAACACTTTCTTTCTCTTCTTTGAAAAAATTGCATTATTATTATTGTTATTATTAAAGTTTATTTTATTATAATAACAACCTAAATGTTTTGATATAATGAAGTTAGGAGGGTGTATGCATTAAGAAGACCCCTTTTCGCCAAACATTATTTATTGACCCATTTGACTCGTTTTGATTTAAAGTTTTAAACATAACCGATTATAACCCATATTGACATGTTAATAAGTAAATGGGTCCAAATTGCCTCATTGTGCTATTGTCTTTCTTTTTAATTCTGATTTTTATACGCGATGATGCAGCCGAAGAAAGTTATGACATTTGAGGATCCAAAACAGAGAGGGTATCAATGGAAAAAGGCGATTGAGTCACTTCAAAACCGGTGATTTCTGATTTGTTTACACATTCTTTTCATAGAACATTAATCTTGTACCTTGGTGATCCTAAAAACAGTTGGATTCGGGAATTTTATTTTTATTTAAAACCGATCCACCTTACGACGGACCTTTTTTATGCTTTGATTTTATTCATTCCTTTTTTTTGGTTTTCCTCATCAGGGTGGTTATTTGACTTTGAGTGACAGTTTGCCCACTGGGATTGTATGACTATGTATTTCAGTTTATTAAGTAATTAATATACTTATGCATGTTGATTTATTAGGGTTGACTTTCTTGAGGTCAGATCTAAAACCAAAATTGACATTGATTTTGTTGATTTAGTAAACATTTGTATTTTATGATCAGTCTGCCTTAATAGACAATGGTTGACTTTGATATTTTGACTCATGAACTCATGAATTACTAATTTTTAGAGTTTTGAGATCAAACGTATTGTGTCTTTTTTCTCAATGCATGATTCATGATGATGAGTTGTGATTCATTGAGTTTTAATTTGATCTTTTATGGTCAAACAACATTTAGAAATTTGTTTAGTGGTGTGTTAAACGTGCCTTCTTTTATCTTATTATTTTTACTTGTTATACCCTTTTTTAAGTGATATGTATACAATTCTACCCTTTTGTTATCTTTTTGTTTTTTTGTCCTATTTTCTTTTACCGCTATTATTATTATTTGTCTTTTAACAACCTTTTTAATTTTTTATAATCACAAAAAGTATAAATAAATAAATAGAAATTTTTTATTCATTTCCCAGACTACTTAAAAATTGGTAACTCTTAAGATCTTATAACGAATTAAGTATCCCTCTAGAGTTGATACTAATCATTTTCTGGCGACATTTATCCATCAAAAACACAAAGCCCATTGTTTTGCGAACCTTCAAAAACTTAATGCGCATTGTTAATGGAAATATGAATAAACTTAAAGAATAAATCACTCTTTTAATGAAAGTTGTAGTTTTGTTTAATTTAATCGTTGTAACTTGTATGATACCACAGTGGCGGAGCTTGAGTGGAATTTCATGGGTTGTCAAGATCATATATGTAGAATTTTAAGGGATTCCATGGGTTGCCGGCCTATATATATTAAAAAAAAAATTTCGGTCGAAATAGCGAAATTTACACTACGGGCGAAAACATCAGCAGTCGCTCGGGCAACCCCAGGCCCACACTATGGTGCGCCCCTGATACCTCAAAACCACCAAATTTTGACACTTATGAATCCTTTAAAAAGAAATTCAAAGAAAAAATCTAGCTATACTTGGACTCAAACGTTTATCATATTACATGAAACATTTATTTAATAAATTAAAAAAGATTGCTACGGTAGTATATATATATTTTGTATGTAACACACTAACACCCTCATAGTAACACCCTCATAGAACAACATGCTGCCTCATACAATAATAAATCTTAATAAAAGACAAACTGGTATAAAAGTACTACCATTTTAATGTTACTGGCCCGTTGTCACGTAACCCTGAACATTAACAATTAGCTCATAAAACAAACATCAATGCGCGATATAAATATTATACTCCTTAATCTTGTTTAGGGGGTTCAGAACTTTGATGGTTAGATTGTTGTGGTTGGCGTTCCGCAAGAATTTTCTTTGTTCTCTCTAAAACTCCAAAAAATATTGACCCTCCGATCCCTATCCACAACACTCGTGGACCGATACCCTACAGGATTAAACAAATACCATTTTCTCATGTCACATACGAGGACGACGAAATTGTAATTTTGCATAATTTCCTTATGTAAACAAATGGGTCGATTTAGGTTCTGTTTTATTTGGAATGGGTTAAATGAAAGTAGTAACATGGATAAAAAGAAAATGGCTCAAACGAGTCCAAAGTTGTGGAAATTATATTTCTATTGCATACAATATGCTAAATACTTTTTTTTTTAAACGAGTCGGACTCGAGTAGCTCATGAGCAGGTTGTCATTTAAACCCGTTACGACAACCCTCTAGTTTCAAATAAGAATGATACCAACACGAAATGCAACAATTTTTATAGAAAATTCCAGAAAAGGAAATTGCTGAAATTTTTTATTATCTATGAAATATATACATATATATATATATTTTTATACCTTTAAAAGGGCAGGAGGTCCTTCTTCCTTTAATATTGTTTGAACACAATCAACAATACCTTTGTACTGGTTTGCTGTACCCTGAACCATTAATCTAGTTTTTATGACATCAAGTGGTGTTGTTATAGCTCCCGTAAGTGCACCTGCAATGAAAAAAGGTTTAAAAAAAAATAATAATAATAATAAAAATATTATTGTACAGATGAGGAATTGAATATCAAAGTTAACTGCAAGCGAAAAGATTTCGATGTTTATAAACTTACAATAACAATTGCCTATTTGCCATTTATAATCACAAAAGGGTATTTCTAAACATTTTACAAACATTCCAAACAATTTTATGCAACCATGTGGTTTCAATTTTTAAAATAGGAGTATATTTCAAGTGTCGTTATAATTTTTGTTTTATTTAAATGGAAGCATAATTACCAGCAAAGGCGCCAATTGCTGCATTCTCAGGATCGTTGAGGTCCCTACGCGCCTGCCAGAAGTTAAAATACTAATCAAATTTTGCGTACATATCAGAACAATTTATGGATAAAACAAAATTTTTGCATCAAAAATAGAAAGTTATAGAATATACTTACAGCCAACTTATAGCCAATTCGAAGTTGCTCATATATACAGAACTGGATTGCATCGAAAGGTAAATCGCGTAGGAGAAAAGATCCATATCCCTAGATTTAACCAATGAGAAGATCAGAATTCATGAATTATTTCTCGATTTCTAAATGCAATTTCCCTTTTAACAAAAATATATGCTATGAGCATAAAAGGTGAACTTTCTTTTTCGGAATATACCATAAGAGTAAAATAACTTTAGGAATACTTTAATTTAAAAGTCACTTATTTCTCTAATATCATCATTACAAAGGGTCTAAATACATTCATTTTTATTTTCGTTGGATGGTAAATTAGAAAATGAGCAAATTGTCCAACATTTTAACTATACGTCATGAAAACTTGACAGATTTTACATAACTTGTGGATGTAAATGACCAAATACAACAATTTAAGAAAGTAGAACAGAACATGTATTTAAACATTAAAAATAATAATGATTATTATTATTATTATTAATAATAAAAAATGCAAATGTCCATGTAAGTCGAAGAAAGATTCATACCGCGTATAGACCTTTAAAACCCTCCTTGGAAACAATAAGTCGGACTGCATCAGGAGCTGAAGCAAATTGACGGGTCTGCATTCTTTGTTTTACAACCTATTTTGTACAGAAACGGGTTAGTTTGGGTTGAATTTTATTGATCATGGGTCAAAAGGGATGACCAGGTTAAACGGGTCAAATTCGCATTATAACATTACAAATTTACAATGTGCTAAACCGTTTTATTTAAAAGAGATTATATTGTCATTTTAGTATTCTAATTTTTGTAATCACAATGATTACAATTGTACCTCTGTTGGAACGCGTACAAGAGATGCAGCCACTCCTCCAATTGCACCTGCAGTCTATAAAACATTTTGAAAATTTTAAAGAATAATAAAAGCGCTTGCAAAAAGGCGTCACAAAAACAATAAAACAATTTTCGTAAATAAATCAGTTTATTTTTCAATTTCTGTAAATAAAAAGGGCTTGCGTATGTGATGTGTCACTATCTCAATATTCTTATTCTGTACATTTATTCGCGGATTTATTGCGTCTAAAGAAACTTATATAAAATAAAACTTACAAGATGTGCAACAGCACTCAAATTTTCAGGAAGTATCTTTAATAGTTTCTTTTTTGCTGGTTCATAAACGCCTACAAACAAGGCGGAAGCTCTGCATACAACATTGAATAAAATAAGTAAAATATATAAAAGACTAGAAAAAAAAATATTAAATTTTAAATGTGAGCTAAAGAACACTAGATTGATATATTCTTACGGTAATACACCAACAAGATTTCCAGCTAATCCTGAATATAGCCCCTGTAGGACAATCTTTCCTCCACCACGTGCCGCCTAAAAAATTTATATAATGTTAATAAATTTAATTTATATAAATGTGGTTATGCCTACTAATCACATAATCTTAACTAAAATCCACTCAAAATGAGAATATTTACTTTTATTTCCATTTTTCCACAAGTATTGCTAAATGATTATAAAGCTGTAAACTCCAAGATAATTATTTCTATCATACAATAAATATCTATATAATTATACATAATTATACAGTGGTCAAGGAAAATAATTTGGATAAACTGAAGGCAGAAAAACATCACTTAAATAAATATAAAATTTATATAAATGAAGAAGCTACCTGCAGTCTGGTCTTTATGGTATCAATTGGATATAAAGCTGTTTCAACAACAACTCCAGCTGTACCTCCTGCTATGAAACCCTCTGCATTATCACAAGATTAGTTAGACCATAAATTTTTTTATATATTTTAATTTATTCTAGAATACCAATTTGCCCATTTGTAATCATTAAAAAATATTGATAGTGTTACTTTTGGTTCACAGGTTTCCCCTAAAGAGGAGCATTTTACATGTGTGATAAATAGTCAGAAGATTTCATCGACACTATGTCACCATGGTCAATTAGATTATAACTTATTTTTGAGATGTAGGAAAATAACATATAAATGTGGCTTAAATGTTATCAGATTTAGTTAGTGCATGTAAGGATTTTAGAGTTCATATTTAATAACTAGAAGTTATTTATTACGGTGTTACTACATCAGTTAAATAAAGATACATATAACAAAACTTTCAGAAGTAATATTAAATTGATACCAAATACGGTGCGTAAGAAATCAATTGGTTTTTCTTCCCCTGTGCTGATTGATGCAAAAGATTTTTTTGGTATCAACTGCAACCTTTGTGATTTCCCATTTGATACATCTGCAAAACCACACACCTGCTCAAAAAACAACCATAAAATAAATGGCACTAATAAAAAAACAAAACTTAAAAAAAAAAAAAAAAGTTGGTGGAGAAGTGGATTTGATTAAGGGTATTCTACATATAAATTCATGACAAGAAAAATAACTTGGAAAATTTTGATTACAAGTATTATTTTTAAAATCGGGATCAACATCCATATCTTCATGATAAAGATATAAACCTGGAAATTCATAACATAAAAAGAAATGCAATGTTTTAACCTTAATTCATTCACTATATTTATAAAATAGACTTATTGTAAAATATTGCTTCAACAAATTCTCAAAAGATGATATAACTCAAGTTTATAAAATTAAATAGTGTGTTCTGATTCGGGTAAGATTTAAAATTACTTTCTGTAACATCAACGCGTAAAATCTTGATATGAAGTGGATTCAACTAAAGAAAAGGAGCTTAAACTGTTGATGTAAACAAATATTCTTTAAATAAGATGATAATTAATAAAAGCAGATTACTTGTAAGCACAATATTGGTTTATTTGCACTAGGGTTGCATATAGCTCTGGAAATGTAGCTTAAAAATGACATCAATTTGTTACCACAATGAGTTTGATGTAATATGATACTCTGTCCGATTCACAAATAAGATCCAACTTCTAGATTTCACAAAACTGTAAATTTGATGACACTTTTGGCACCATCAAAACATTAAACTAACTAAATAACCTCAAATTAAGAAGCAGATAATTCAAGATGAAACATTACAAGATCAAACACCCCAACTGAACCAAAGTCAAGATTTGACCTTTGAGGTCCAGATGAATCTCATTTAAGTTGATAATTCAAAAGTCAAATCATTTTGAGCTTAAATCATAATTAAAAATGATAGCATTGAGTTTTGTCAGCAAATTCTCTTGCTTCATCCATGTTCTAAACATGTTAGTTTTCAAAATTTAAATCATTTTATTATAAATTTATAATATAAGGTTAATTAGCATAGAAAGAAAACACAAACATACTACTACAATCAGGGTTAACAAACAATAAACAATTAGCCACATAAATTTATTAATAAAATTATTTGGCAGATAACCCTAAATGGCTAAACCATATGCTCGTCTAAACATGAACGCAAGGCGTTGAATTTTAATTTTGGAATAATAATTCAACTTCGTTTCACGACGAATTGGATTACACTCCCATAATTAACCATAAATTTACTTCAAAATTAATAATGGAAGCTGATTTCAATAATATTAAGAAATTTTGACACAAAAGTTACCTGATGAAGACATTGATGAGTTGTTCGAGTGAAGAGCTAACGTAATAGGACCCATCAACCTCCAAAATGAAACCTATCCACCTGCAGATTACGAACCCTAGTATTTTAAGGAGCTGGAGTTAAAAACAAAGAAGTTGAATTGTATAAAACTTACAAATTCAACAGAATCTACACGCTGAAAAGGATGCAGATGGAGGACGGTTGCAGGTTGCTGTCAGAAACTTGATTTCGGTGAAGACATTTAGCTGGGGATAAAGATGTGAAAGTATGAATGGTGCAACCATGTTGGGCTTATGAGATTGGACTCGATCATGGGCCTGGGCTAGGCATCATAGGTGAACCGTGAACAGCTCGTGTAGTAGAGGTGTACAAACCGGGTATTTTCAATAACCGGTTTCTTGTATGGAACTAGTTTTGGGGTTTTTTTAAGATGGAAAAATCGGGTATATCAATAACCAGTTTCGGGTACGGGTACTGCCAAGAAACTCATACCCTATGTAGCGGGTACGTGTAGGGTATGGAACCGGGTATTCAAGAACCATGTATTTTAATACCTTGTTCTCGGGTTTTCTTATACATTGTTTTTTAGTTCTTTAATGCTATGTTTCAGGTTATTAATACTTTTTCTCCAGACTTTTATTACAATTAGTGTTTTTTATTAAGATAAATTTATAATATAAAAGCTAAAAAGATACTTTAATAATTTATTTATTTAATTTTAAAATTGAAAAGCCAACAAAAATATAGATACTAGATATGCATTATAAAAAAACTAAATCGTCACAGCCGTCATCGCCTTTGTTGTTTGTGTTATGTTTTTTAAAGTCAATTCTAGAGGGTTTATAGTGCGGCTTTGAGTTCTTTTAACAATTTTTAGTGTTTTGATTAAACTCAAACATCCACCAACTATTTATACTAACTTATCATGGTAGAACAGCTATATAATGTCATATGCATAAATGTATATAACGGTTTCTTTTAAAGTGTCTAGCATATGATTTAATGATATTACGAAGTAAAGAAGACGTTAACAATTTGAAATTTTGCTTCCCACACGGGGTTATAACTACATCTAAGTCCCAACAAACAACATATAAAAACCATGAACTGAACGCATAATGTTTGGCCCAAATATGAATGTGGGCTTAATGTCGTATCTTAAGTTAAAGGTGCACAAACCGGGTATAAAATCAGGCACATGTATTAAAAAATCGGGTATTATTCCGAATACAGTTATAAACCGAGTACGGGTCCAAACAATAACCGGTTTTTTCGGGTATAAATCAGGAACCGGGTACGGGTATTGAGCTTAAAATGTATACCTTGTCCATACCCTACGGGTAGGGTAGGGTAGGGTTCGGTTCCGGGTATAAAAATACCCGAGTATAAAAAAACGGTTTCGGGTTTTTTCTCCGGGTCTAGTTCCGGGTACAGGTTTTTTGTGCACATCTATTGTGTAGTATCATAAGTATAGGTGGGCAAAACCGGGTTTTTTCCAACCCGAGCCGGTTCGGTTTCAAAGCTATGGGGTTCAAACCGGTTCGGCTCGACAATATTAAGAACCTAAACCGATTCAGGTTTAAACCGGTTTGGGAACCGGTTTTCATATTTAGATTTTTTTTTTTTGTACTTGTAAGATTTTGGAAACTTAAAAAATATTCATTTCATTGAAGAAAAATACATAACACTAGAAAGAAATACAACTTGAAAAAAAAAAAAAACAAACTTACTTAACTAAATAATACCAAATTCGTAAAATAAAAACTACATTTTTTTTGTTTTTTATCTTGACGTTTAGCTTTCATCCGCCGAACCGAGCTATTGTTTAAAGAATCATAATACGCGGCTTCTTCCTCGTCGGTAACTCCCTCTGCCAATTTGTAACGACCCGTATTTGATAAATACGTGTTATATGGATTAAAAGTTTAAAACAAATTTGGTTTATAACTACTGGTAAATAAATAACTAACTATTAACTAGTGGGGTTAAGTTAGTGTGGTTAATTAAATGGGTTATTACTAGCTAAATGGTAACTACAAGTATAGGGTAGAAATTGCCAATGCTTGAAAGTTGAAAACAATGGGTTTAAGTTGCTTTTGCTTATTTGTGGGTTAAAAATCTGAAAACTTTCTTGGTGTTGGGTGTGGGCGATGACAATAAGGAGCCAAGGGAGAAGAAAATATCAATTTTCTGGAAATTGGCCCTAGATTCATTAAATTTAAGCTTAAATCTGAGCCCTAGTTTGGAATCATCCTCCATACTACACTCTAATCACTATGTAAGTGATAGTTTGTGACATTTTTGTGAATAGGGTGAATTCTTGGTATGGGTTTTGTTAAAGTTTAATGCAAATTTGAATATGATTGTTCTAGTGCTTGATAAACATAGTATTGTATGTGAAATCAGGTAAATCACGTGGATTGTGAATGCTTACTTATGGTTTGCCAATACATGGTAAGCAATGACCATATTGACCTTGTAGTGGTTTGACTTATAAAGTCAAACTAGATGCACAATTGATGATTTGTGTACACATATATGATTTAAACATGTTATGAATTGTTAAGGAAAATCATAAGAATTGTGAATGCGTAGTTAAGGTTTCTAAAAATCAAAAAGAAAGGACCAAATAGGCCTTGTAGTAATGACTTTTCAAAGTCAAAGTTTATTACACAAAATTTGTGATTTATGTCCGTATGATTATTGTTCTTGTTAAAGAATTCATTTCGGATTGTTTATGTATGAATAAACATGTGTCTTGATGGATTGGATCAGTTCCGAGGGAATCGAAACGATCATAATCGAAGAAGGGGGCCTAATACGCAAAAAATGAAAATCTGGGTTGTAGGGACAATATCATGCGCTGCCTACTACCGGATGAACAAATGAGGGGCAGTATCATACGCCCAGACGAGCAGTATAATACGTTTCCTACTACCGGATGAACAAATGGGGCCATGGGGGGTCGTATCATACGCTCATGGGTAGTATGATACGTTGCCAGACTCCTGATTTTGGTTGTTTTGCTCGTTTAAACGTGTATTAGGGACCAGAACCCTTCCGTAATGTACCGCAGGGTACCATTAGGTGACCTTACTTAGTTCTTATGAACTAATCAGTGTTTTAAATGGGTGTTTACAGGTAAACACTATGATTCAAGGCGAATGATAGCGGGCACAAACGTTATGGATCAAACGGAGTTTCTAGCTTGGTAAATGGAACTTGTGGGTTAAGTTATAAACTTAAACTCGGGTTTTGATTGTAAATATTTTGTAACATGTATTAGGGTCATATGAATGACTCAAACATGATTATACGTTAAGTTTTAAGTGGCGAACGGTTTAAAATAATCGGAATTTTCTATGACTAATTTTGTAAACACTGTGTTAGTTTTATGTAAGTGTAATCGAGCTCGTTGAAGCCCGGGGTGCCACACAATCCCGCATCAACCTCGTCCTCGTATAATTCGCTTTCGAATACCATTTCACCTTCTAGTGAGGAGGAATTTTGTATATTTTCCGCCGCATCCAAGTACTCTTTCAAGCAATCGACATCTCAACGGTCGGAGCAACGACACTTGTTCTTCGTAACGATATAACCATGCCACTAATAAAAAAATCAGATTTCGAAGCTACCGTAGAAGCTTTGACGGTTAGTAGATCTCGGGCCATAGCCGATAGGATCATGAATTGTTTCCTTACCTTTCCACCAAGCCAAGATGTCAAATTCAGAAAATCTACGGCACCATGAGTTAATGATATTCGAAGTTAAAATGCACTAATTAAAAATGATCATGTACAATCCCAAAAAATAGTTTGTTTAAAAGAGAATGTAAGTTATACTTACATAGTTCTCGATGAACGATGTAGTTGCACAATCCTATAATTAGAAATAAACCATTACAATGAGTGATGAGTACATGGGGTGTTATTATGTACCAGACTTTAGGTTATCCTTAACTAAGTCAAATTAGTCTCCTTATGTCTTATGTGTATACGCACTGGAGTACTGCTACTAGTTATAAAGTTTGTCAATAAGAAAACTTTAATATAACAAATAATAAGGGTTTGGATCCAAAATAGTAGAAGTATGACTATTAGGTCTATGTGAGCCCATTAAAAAAAAAGGTTTCACTTTCGTATTATAACTTGGGCTTGATGACTCATACTAACACTTGTCATCACCACATTAACTTTATAATTTTGTTATAATTTTGATTATAAAAAGGTAAATATGGTTTTAGATACGGCAAATGGTTTAGGTACGTTACTATATATACAAACTCTTTTTAACAAGGTTACTCAAATTAAAATTTTATATTTTCAATTTAAAATATACTGATTTCTTATTATTTATTTTTCATAATTAGCTCATTATAAAAAATATGTTAATTTCAGCTACAAATTTACATTACACCATTATAGTTTTTTATATCACATAAAAAATCAATATTGTTTTTAAACCTTCATCCCTGAAAACATTTAAACCTATTATATTTTAAATTCTATACACTGTGCACCATACCGTTTTCTATGTATTTTTCTAATTCTGTAGAATAATATACATTAAAAGGTTCGTTAAGAGCGGTTGGCTCTTTATTTTGAAAATTACATTATCATATATGTTTACTTTCTTTATTGATTAATGTCATTTGTATATTTTTGTGTTGGTATGGGAAAGTTATTAAACTATAGTTAAAATGTATGCATGGTATTTTTGTAAATTACTTTTGATTAGTAAGAAAAGACCATTGAGTAGACTTGGGTTTCAATTAGCAAACAATAAAATATGTTTAACTTCAATGAAAATGCAGTTTCAAATAGGCTTTTTTTTGCGTTTTATTTTTGGTTTCACAATTGGACCAAGATGAGTTTCATATTATAAATAGTTTCATATCAATGTGGTATTCTTTAACATTTTTTAGAATGTTAATAGAAAAATAATTGTGGTAATTTTAATTATAGTAATAAGAAATCTCAATATTATATAATTTTGAGTTTTTAGTGTTCAGTAGATTTACGCATTTTAGCGGTCATGAATAAATTTATGATGTGTTGACTTTGTATGTCATGACCGACTTTACTGGAAAAAAAAGTTAGATTGGATGCAAATCATAATGATATGATTTTCTGACAACATATTTGACCTTTTAATGGGTTTATTCTTTCTCCATCTCAAAGTGTTGTTTATTCTTTGTCATGTACATGATAATGGTTGTACTATGCACTAGGTCGTTAAAGTAAAATTAACATTATTAGAAGGAAAGAACTTTGATTATCTAAAAGTGATAAAAAAAAATAGATTTCCGTCATATTTTGTTGTTAATTTGCAGTTGCAGCTTTACTATGTTTATATCTTCATATAGTTAGATCATAGACCATATTATGTATATATTTATTTTTATCTAACATTACATTATTTATTCAATCCGTGTATTAAATCTTATTATGAACACATGTTTTTAGTTAACATTGTAACTTTTATTTAACTCGTGTAGTGTAACGGGAAATAACATAGTACTCTTGTATAGAAAAAAAACAACCACCCTATTCGACAATCATGGTAGGATTTAAACTTTATAATTTGTAATTCAGTAAATAAACTGTCAAACAAATTAAAAAATTGCCTCGGATTAAATAAAATGGGTTTGATGTCAGAACATTATGGCATCAAAAAAAGATGGAAGGTTTTGAGATCAGCTCGCTCAAAGCTGCAAATTAATACCTATTAGCAAATGGTGGTTTAGATTTGAGCTGAAAACTCTAAGACTTGGGGTCAGGCTTTAAAACCTATTCATTGTAATAAAAGGACCGCCCTAGGATACCCAATAAAAAATCTATTATTGGCTTGTGGCACAATATCATGAAAATATATGACGATTTGGGGAAATTGGGCTTAGACTTGTCTTTGTTCATAAGGGCCAAGTTGGAGTTTTAAATAAGGTTTTTCCAGAGTTGTTCAAACTTAAAGTGCAAAAACATTGTGTTGTAATGACTCTTGGTGTTGAAAATCAGCCCCTATTGGTGGCATTGAGAATATGCAATTAGATATGCTTCTCGCGTTTGTCCAGCTATAACTTTTACGAATGGTCCAAATACGTGGGTTTGGGGCGATGATTCGCCTGTCCCGTTCTCGGTGGCAGATGCTAGACACTCGATTGAAAGAAAAATGTTTGACAATGACGATTTCGTGTTCCCATGGGACAAATGGGTTCCCTTATAGGTTAACTCTTTTGTTTGAGAGCTTGTCTTAATCGTATTCCATCCAAGGATGGCCTTCATCGTAGAGGAACCAACTGTGGATTGTTTCGTGTCTTATGTTCTTTGCATGAGGAGTCAGTAAATCATATTTGATGGCTGGTTTGGGCGGTTCCACAGTTTCAAACTGAATGATGAGCACCCTTAGCTCAGATCAAATCTTTCTTATTTATAAGTGAAAAATATCAACAAGTGTGTAAATCTCACTTGATCAAATTAGTGTAATTTCTTTTTTTGAGTTATGTTTTTTTATTGTTACTGTTTTCTTTATTTCTAGCATCTTGCTAGTTTCTAAATAATTTCTTTTAGTTGGCAAAAACGTTTTTTTTTTTTTCCAATCAATAGTTAAAAAATAATGTTACTCTAGGTAGTGCCACCTTGGCAATCCGCAATCAATGACTCAATCCACACAGCAGAATCACATACCAAAACACCAGCCAAAAACTTTAAACTTTCAAAATACCGCCCTAAAACTTCAAAAACTTGGAACATATACAAACACTTCAATCCAGACCGTTGGATCACATACCTAAACACATCCACGGTCCACAATCTCGATCCGCATTAACTCATCTCCAGCAATCAGAACAAAACCCCTCTTTATACATAAACAACCCCAACACAACATTTTCTCACATCCACTTTCATCTCTTCTACAAACAAAACGACAATCTCTCTCTAAACTTTACTCTCTCTAAAAATGGCGCCAAAGGCAGAGAAGAAACCAGCGGAGAAGAAGCCGGCGGCAGAGAAGGCTCCGGCCGAGAAGAAACCGAAGGCGGAGAAGAAGATCCCCAAGGACGCATCGGCGACCGACAAGAAGAAGAAGAAGCACAAGAAGTCTGTTGAAACGTACAAGATCTACATCTTCAAGGTTTTGAAGCAGGTTCATCCTGATATCGGGATTTCTAGCAAGGCTATGGGGATCATGAACTCGTTCATTAATGACATCTTTGAGAAGCTCGCTCAAGAAGCTTCGAAGCTTGCGAGGTACAACAAGAAGAACACTTTGTCTTCGAGGGAGATTCAGACTGCTGTGAGGCTTGTTCTTCCTGGTGAATTGGCGAAACATGCTGTGTCTGAAGGTACCAAGGCGGTAACTAAGTTTACCAGCGGTTAGAAGATGTTTGTAATGATTGTCGATTTCAAAGTTTTAGTCTTGAATTTGTATGTTGAAATGCTATTGTAATTTCATCTAATCTGATGATATGAAACTTCTGGTTTTGCTAATTTTGATCTTCTATTGTCCTATTGTGTTTAAATTGATTCTCTTTCCTGATTTATGTATTTAACTTTATTTGAGCTTAACTTAACTCCGATGCTTTTCGTCTAAACATGTAATGCTGATCTTTTCTAAAACACAATCCCATCTTTGATTAATCGTTACCGGAATTAATCTGGTTAAATCGGAGAAATTCAGATGAGTTCTGGAGTTTGGTTCGTTGGATCAGAACCTTCACGCCAGGTGTTTGTATATATGCGCCAATGAAGCTACTGAAGGAGTTGAGTGATAATTACTCGACATCCAAAAACAGAGATGCACTATTAGTTGAGAATTTTTTTCAATTTCTGTTTGAAATCTGTTGATGTTGATTTGTAAGGTTTTTTTGCTTACTCTATCAATTACAATCGATGCATAATTTTGGTGTTATTTTGTTGTTTCTGTCATGACTTGGTTTTTGAAACAAGAATCTTTAATTCAAGATTGAAAAATGTTTTTACGTTTACTATCAATAATCCGGGAAACTTACTTTGCTATTATAAATTTCCATTTAGAAAATAAACATATGAATAATCAATCTTGTTTTACAGGTTTTGGGTTCTAAAATAATCAATTTTGTACTTATGATGGGAATTAGTTCTGAATGTTCATATCATATTTTCCAAGAATCATGTAACTTTCAGCTTACATAAAGATTATAACAGAAAAACAATGAAAGGAGATTCAAATTTGAAACCTTTTCTATAAAAAATCAGGTTCTAAATACGACACCACCCCTTGAATATATGATCGTTTTGGCATCACCTAATTGTGTTTGGATCATTTTCTTACAATGTGCCATTTATTATAATATAAGTTGGTTGGATTATGAATATTTTCTTTAACATAACAGTTAACCTATCATTAGGCATGTTTACAAACTGCACGAATATGAGCAAAGCATGTTCATTTTTGTTCATTTAACTATAAATAAACAACAATCAAATATGATGCATTAGAACGAACGGGGTGTTCTTGTTTGTGTTCTATCATCAAGAATATAAACGGGTTCATGTTTCGTCCATTTTTGTTGGTTATTACTTAGTAGTATATATATGAACGTTTGTTGAACACAAACATACATACCTGCCAAACACAACCAAAAGTTTATTAATAATGAATGAAATTTCATGAGAAAAACTCATATAGAGAGATCCAAAATTCAAGATACAACCTTCATACCATTTCAGATTGATTAAATAGTGGGTTAGGTGCTGCTAATCTATAAGGAAATTCCAACATATTAAAATTAAGCTTATTATAGGTTAAACAAGAAATATATTTCATCGTAAAAACTTAACCATACATAATACATTGATAGGCTTCAGGCAGGTACACGAACCATATATGACAGCCAAAAGAGAAATACATTAACGAGGTTTATTAAGGTTATAAATCTTATAATAGAGTTTCTGTGTTATAAAATAATAAAAAGGAAAAGTGAAACAACGGGGTGGTGGCGCAGTTGGCTAGCGCGTAGGTCTCATAGCTAAGAGTAATCCTGAGGTCGAGAGTTCGAGCCTCTCT
>WOUH02000006.1:4400503-4417577 GCA_009936405.2 Stevia rebaudiana
AGTAAGAGAGAGCTAAGATGAGAACCTCTGAGAACCCTGGCTTCAAGACTGCTCCTAAGCGAGAACCGTAGCACCCGAACGATCCCTACTACTAGATCAGTAAGTCTGATGCATGTGTGTGTGAATTGAGTGTGAAAAGTCGAATGAAATGAGCTGAGATCGATCTGCTATTTATAGATGGTCATCTGGGTCGCTCGCGTGGCGCGAGGATCGGGAAGGAGCCACCTCGCGTGGCGCGAGATGATGGTGATGTAGTGGCGGTTTCTCGTTGCGACACATCGTATGCTGACCAATCTAAGGGTTTTGACACGTGTTGCCACGTGTCAAGGAGAATGCCAGCAATGTTCTGAAGATGACAAGTGTCCGGGCACAATTCCCGAGGTGCCACGTCGCTTGGGGTGTCGTTCTGTGGCCTGATCAGTGTTTTCGGTTATCAGTTTTCGCGTTTCCCGCTTTATTAGGATACCGTTTTGAGCGCGGTCTTCGCCTTTGTTCATGATTTTCAATTCCGGATCTAACCTTATAGGTTTCATCTCAAATTGAGGTGTTGAGATTTTGAGCGTACGGAGCGTTGTACAGTTCTACGCGTATCTTTCAAACCGTCGCTCTAATTGAAATTCTGATTACACTCAAATGAATATAAATTCAGATATGAATATAATAGAATTATAATACTGATAAAATAATCGAGTTATGTTTAGGTACCGGCGGTTTTCCGATGGTCAACGGTCGAAAAGTTGCCGGTCAACTGCCGGAAAACGGCCAGTTGTCACACAAGTAACCGAGTTCTAACATTCATAACCCCATTTCAAAATTCTCACATTCACAAAATAGTACTAACAAAACTTCTGGAAAACCGAATTGAGGTCAAGAACACGAAGAACGTGAAGAATGCGAAACCTGGAATCAAACTTATCAAATTCTTAACCAAAACAGGTAATCATGATACTCATTCTACTTGTTTTTGGCTCTTGAGCAATAACCCTAAGTTGGATTCTAAAATAGAACCACCATTTGGACGGAATAGATTCTAGGGCTTGTGTAGTTAAATTGGGGAAGAACATGATTCAACATTTATAACAATTCAATTTTGGAAATTTTCAAGAATTACACTGCCAGCTGAGTGGCTAAAGCTCTTGCCTCCCACCCAACAGTCGAAGCCCTCTGTTTTTCCATTTTGATCATTTTTTCAGATTTAATTAATATTAAATGTATTTAACTGAAAATAATCATAATTAATTCATTTTTAATCATATTTTAACCTATTTTATATCAAAATTCATTATTTTGAAAACCTGATTTTATCAAAATAATATAATGGAATTTTGAGCAAGTTTATAAAAAATTATATTTTTCGCTACAAATTTAATAAAATAAAAACTATGAATTTAGCAAATGAAATATAAACTTTCAGGATCAAAATAAATTAGATAATCTGGAATATTATTAACTCTATAGAAACATATTTTGTCATCATTTGGACAAAACATTTAATCTAAGAAATATATGATTATTTATAAACCTTAAAAGAAATATATATAATCAAAACATTATTTACAAGATGTTTATTTACTTAGATTATTAACTATAACAAATAATATTATTTAAAATTAAATCCAAATAAGCATATTTATATTTATAAATATAATTGATCAATGTTGACTTAGAAATTAGACTAAATTTATATACTCGTCGTATTATTGTTATTGTCTAGAATCATACTTATATACATATATTCAATCGCTTAGGTTGGTTATTGTCTTCGAATTACACAACCTATCAAGTTGTTATAATTTGAATTGCATAGCAACCTGTAAGTTTTTCTATTCTCATTTGGGCTTTTACACATGTCACATATTCAGATCATCTACTCAAGTTTATTCAATTCTCCAATGCCTATTCTATATGTTTATGTGAATACATATTAAAATTTTTACTTGCTATTTGCACATACTTGTTTATGCATTCAGTCAATAGTCACGGGAATGTTGTATCTCTCTACAGTCATTCATTAAACTCACAAGAGTGTTTAATCTATTATCACGCCGCCATCAAACGAAAGAGATTTGATTATCTCTAGTAATTTGATTGAGAGCTATTAGTTCAAATCATCATGTTTAACATTATTCTTATAAACATTGAATCGCATTGTTACCATTTTAAACTTATATTTATGTATAACATTATTCTTACATGCGTATCTAATTATTTTTAAAATACAGTACATGTATATCTAGTTGTTTTAGAATAAGGTACATGTACATCTTGTTGTTTTGAAAATACATTACATGTATATTTAGTTGTTTTGTGAATACAGACATACAGTACATGCATATCTTGTTTTGATAATACAGTGCATGTATATTTATTTGTTTTGAGAATACATAACATGTATATATAGTTTTTTTTACTAGATTCCTTTGTACTAGATTCATTTATGCTATATCACCGTACTAGATTAATTTAAGTTTGGAAAAAGTATATCAATATATTACTCAAATTAAAGAGACAAAAACACTTGTTTTTATGATGTAATTTTTATAAAAAAATAATGTCGTATGAAAAAGTTATTGATTTTTAAATGAAGGGGAAGTTCAAAAAAGTCAACAAATGAGTTTTTACAAAAATGTCATTTCCCTTGTTTTTTACCCAAAGTAAATGAATGACCAAGATTTGTTCATATTGTTTTTAGTCAAGATCGTCTTTCTATTTGATCCTTCCTCTAACAATTTAATATTCTACATTTTTATGACTATAACTTATGGTTTGAGGTTTAAAATTTTTCATTATAAACAACTTAAATATAAATTACGTTGGTTATTATACAACAAAAGTCAAATCCAAATTTTAAATAGAGTAAAGTGCAATTTCCGTTCTTGAGCTTTGCAAGGCTTATTAGTTTCAGTACTATTAAAGGTTTTCGTCCCTAATGTTTTAATGTCTAACAGTTTTTATCCCTAATCCCTTAACATAAAAGTTTTACGACTTGAAACGATAAGGATGAAAACTGTTAAAACTTGAAACGTTATGGACGAAAATTGTTAATGCTTGAAACTTTAGGGACGAAAGATGTTAAGACTTGAAACATTATGGACGATTTCTGTTAAAGGTGGACTGAAACTGTTAAGCATTGGAGACCACATGGATGAAAAGTGCAGTTTACTCTTCAAAATATATAAGATCAATTATATATTACTGTTAAGACTTGAAACGTTATAGATAAATGATGTTAAAACTTGAAATGTTAGAGACAAAAAATGTTTAAATTAGACATGTTAGGGACATAAATTATTAGGACTTGGCATGTTAAGGACGAAAATTGTTAAAACTTAAAACGTTAGAGACTATTTCTCTTAAGGGTGGCTGAAACTGTTAAACATTGAAAACTTCAGAGGTGAAAAGTGTAGTTTATTTTTAAATATATAAGATAAATATTTAATTAGATAATAACAAATTTAAATAATTTTAAAATTAAATCTATTTTAGATTTAAGATAATACAAAAAAATATTAAAAAATCCAAAAAATGATGTTGTTACTATATATCATTATTTGAAATTATTTGTTAGAGTAGGATATACAGTATGTTTATCCTTTAATAGCATTGTGCTTTTTGTTAACTTTGTGTTATTGTTTTTTTATTAACTTGATATTTTTCTTAAATTACTATTACTTTTGCGTCTAGATTTAAATTAAATTTTATTAAAAATCTTCACAACCCGGCCACGTAACACGAGAGCGTAACCCACCAGTTTAAATTATATGAAGGAAAAAAAGAATTACATTGCATATCATGCTTGACTTTTGATGTCAGTACGTTTCGTTGAGTAACGTCAAGTGTAATATTACTTCATATCAGTACATTCATGTTCTTATAAATATTATAAAATTCGTCTGACTTTGGAATGTTCAATCCATATATTCACTGAGTAGTGGTGGACCTAGACATTTGGGTTACGGGTATCCAAAAGTTTTTTTTTATCTTTATATTTAAGTTAATAAAAAAAAAACAATTAATAAAAAAACACTATAAATTAGGTTAAAAAAATACCTAATAGATCTCTCCTCTATCGAGCTATTACATCTTCTTCTATTACTTTATCAAATGTATATCTTTCAACCGTACAAATAAGAGCACCGTACAAAAACCGCACTCATTTGATTGCGTAAATCTGTCTTAATAAGCTTCAATTTAGAAAAGCGTTTTTCAACGGTTGCAGTTGTAACCGGTAAAACCAACGCCATTTCAATACCCGATAAACCAAAAGAAACGAAAGATGTTTTCCGGTTTGCACCATAAGACGAGCAAATTCACATATTTCATCAAGTTTTACAAATCTATCATCTTCCTTTACACAATGATGAAAGACATTAAGATCACCCAAAAGACACCATTTTCTGTCATACTAAAGTCATTGGGTACATCTCCGAAAATGTCACTATCTTAGATGGATAAAACTTAAAAAACCAATCACAAGGATTAAAACTCGACATATTTTCTATCAAATTAGTTGATACCTCAGAAAATTGATTTCCCATTTCTTGAATTTGCATATCCAAAAAACTTTAAGATGATGTTTACATTCTTTCGGTTCTTGGGTTGCCATAACTTTCATCAATATCTAACATCTTAATTTTGTTTGTTTCACAAAAAGAAGTTACTTTTTTCAACATCTTATCAAACCTATTTTGTCTCATATCATTCAATACTCTTTTTGTTCCCTTAATCAATTTAGCCGCTTCTAATAAGTCTTGATTTCTTTTTTGAAGATGTTTAGATACAGTATTTATGTGGCTTAGTACATCTTCGATGAAATGTGCATAAAAAACAAATTCAAAACTTTCAAGATATAATAGAATGCGTGTTGCAGTAAATCGTTGTTGAACGATATCCCCTTCTTCTTTAATATACCGAAGAACGTCAACAACTTCCGAAAATAATTGAATCAAGCTTGTGATTGTTCCATGATGCGAACCCCATCATGTATCTCCAACTTGTCTAAGGGAAACCTCTTGGTTTAAACCTTATCTGGTCTTAATTTCACCTTCTTGAATTCCCTTTTCCACCTTCTTTCTTCTTTCCTTCAGTATCATATCTTTACGTTTGCAAGAATAAGAAACCGTATTGACAACCATGGAAAGGTATTTATAAAATTCTTTAACACCGGGATTTTTTTTTTTTGCCACAGCCACAATCACTAACTGAAGTTGATAAGCAAACATTGTACGTAATATGCTGATGGATTATCTCTCAGAATCAAAGCTTTTAAGTCATTAAATTGTCATCGCATATTGCTTGCACCATCATAACCTTGACCCCTCACCTGTTTTCACAAAAATTAACCATAAGACAACTTAAGATAAATAAAATAATACTATCAAAGTTTATGTAGTGAAACTTTATTACTTACTAGATCTATGCTCAAATGATTGTTTGCTAATAAAGAAACAATATATTCTTTAAGAGTTGTTGAAGATGTATCTTTCACATGAGCAACTCCAATAAAACTCTCAGTTACAATTTATGTTTATCAACATATCTCACAACCGCATGCAATTGTTCCTTCATAGACACATCAATAGATTCATCAGCCAACACCCCCAAACACATCATCTTTAATTTGATCACAAATCCTCTTCGTAACTTCTTTCGCAAAACAATCAATGATCTCTTTTTGTATTGATGAGGTTGTCAGTTTATTATTCTTCTTTGCAATCCCAATGTGTAATTACCAATCTCCACGTTATTATCACTAAGGAACTTTAATAATGCAAGATAAAGAACTTTAGATTATGTTCCTTCCGATTCATCATGACCACGAAATGATAAAATATTTTTCAACAAGAATCCTGCAGTACGAGCAAAACCTATTAATCTATACCTATTTGTACTCTTTTCTTCTTCAGTTAGCTTATTTAACTTCACATGAATTGATTGTTTTTGTTTCATAAGATTCCCACATTTTTGCATCGCCTTATTATGAAAACTTTCAGTTGACCCAATATGTTCTTTAAAGTTGCACGGTTTACTCCAATTTCAAAAACCATCCCTTGAAAAAGCATTTCTTCCACCTCGATTACCAATATTTTCTTCAAACAACTAGCAATATAGGCAATATGCTTTGTCTACTTTAGGACTATACTCTAACCACACATATTTATCAAACCATTCCACCAAAAAGTGCCTACGCCTACTCGAATAGATTTTGAATGGAAATATTTTACCTCGTGGTTGAAAAGCTTTTTTAACAAGATAATGTCTTCTTACTTCATCGACTTGATTTGGGTGATAACTAGCAATAGATGGCCCTATCCGAGGGGTCCGGAGGAAGATCATAATTATAATTAATTGAACCATTTGGTCTTGAAGTACTTGAACTTGAAGGAATACTTTGACCAATATAATTAACTGAATTTGAATCATGCTCAATGTCATCATTCTCATCCTCATTGTCACCATTCTCATTGTCACTCACATTCGTATTCTCAATGACATTTACATTCTCATTCTCATTGAATTTTCTTTTAAAATAGTTTCCAATAAAAGCTTGTTTATGACTTTGTGGTTTTATATTCACTATAAATCTGTGAATTTATAAACTAATTTATTACAATCTCATCTTCCCCAAATCTATCCTTAAGAACCATAATTTGAGTATCCACAATTGTTAGAATAGAACCACCCAACAATGATGAAAACATACTAGAAACAATCTAATTCAAGTTTAGAACCAAATTAACACCCAAATTTCAACTCAATTTTATCTTTTAAAACCCTAGATCAAAATCAAATCTTCTTTAAACCAACCATAATGAAAAGAGAAGTAGAAAAAAGCTTACTTTGTTGATTTGGTGGTGGTCATCGGAAGTAGGTGGTGGTGGTCGACTGGCTTGGGCGCTTGGATGCTTCCCACTTTTTTGTATATTTTTTGGTCGTCGATTGACTCCAAGATGAGTCTCCCGTATATTTTTTTTTTTTACTTTTACACCTTTCTCCTTTTTAGTTTCGAGGATTTACAAAATAAGGTATCACTTTTACTTATTTCAAAATACATTATTAGAATTTGAATTTTTTTTTAAATCTTGAATATTTTTATAGAAACTTAGCATTTTAATAAAATTTTAGGACTGTTGGATTTTTAATTTTTTTAGTGTATCCTAATATTCGGTTATGGGTATCCAAATTTTCATTTAGGGGTATCCGAATATATAAAACAGGATCGTTTTTTTACACTACGCGGGAAAAGTTGAAGGGTATCCTCATACCCTCCCTTTAGAACCGCCCCTCTTCACGAGTCAAGTCAATTGTAATGATACATCATTTTCATACATTAAGATATTTATGCAAATATATACATTTAAATTGTTTTAGAAAAAGAATAAAAGACCTTTCATAATTATATAAATATTATTTGCTCGACTTTTGAATGTTCAATCCGTTTGTTTACCAGGCATGTGAAATATAATGTTACTTCATTTTCATGCATTCATATTGTTATACACATTAATGCATTCATATTGTCATACACATTAATAGACCTAAAATTATATGAGGAAAAAAATTAAACCACGTTTCATGCTAGACTTTTGTATGTTGAATATGTTTGTTGGCCAGTCACGTCAAACGTAATGTTACTCCATTTTCATGCAATTATACACAAATACATTTTCGTAATGTTACTTCATTTTCGTATACCAGCCACTTGATGTAATGTTACTTCTTATTTGTTTTTGTTTATGCATCTTTCTCTAATAAAGTATTTTAAAAAATGTCACATGTCATTCTTTTAAATTATCAAGAGTTTTTTAATTATTTCGATTGATTAGATTAATATTTTGAATTCTTAATTTTATACTTTTTTTTTTATTTTATCTGAAGTTATAAAATTTATCAAATTTTAGAATCATTTAAATTTGTTATTATCCAATTGAAGTTATCTTTTCTCCTTTGAAGAATTTGAAAGTAAAGGTAGTCTTGAGAATCAAAAGTTACCAACACATCCTTGTGAATTGTTAAAAGAGAATTTATATAGAAAAAAACCATGCATTTAAGAAGTGTATGTCATTGATATCATTTCATTTCCTATTGATAGTAGCAGCGTATAATTTATTTTTCTTGCAAAATTGTAAATCAAGAACATCACACTCAATGACTATTTTAATTTGGAAAAATAACCTTTGCTACTAACTTTTATTTTTGTGGGGTCATCTATATCGATAGATTCTTGATCCCATCACAAGTAGAACATCAAAGGCAAAAATAACTTTTTCACAAAACGGATTTAAACATAGAAACACCCGTTCAAATGCATCTATAATAATTAAATATATAAATATCTGTAATTGTCTTGGGTTCCTTTTTATATATGTAATGTTTTTTGGTGTTGGGGCTAAGCGGCTTGCTTCGTACCCTGTTTGAATAAAGATTGTAGCCTTTAAAAAAATATAGAAAGACATTATTAGAAGTTGAATTAATTTGTGTGATTGCCATTGGGATCACTCAAAAAGATTATCAATTATGTAACTTAATGATACTTATTATGTCTTTTTAGAGCTTTCCATGAGATGACTTTGGTCTCTTCCTGCAAAAACACCTCCATCTACATTAGCTAAAGAGTGTAAACATACAAAGAAAACTTCTAATGATTTTGTAGGTTGTATGTTTATAAACCTTAGTTGCAGCGGTCATGTGTGCAGCTATTCCTTTAATCGGGAGCTTTGACCAATTTACGCTTTACCAGTAACTTTAAATTTTTCATGAACCTTTAGATAAAACATAAACTCAAATCCACACATGTATGCATAACACAGGATATTGTTCAATGATAAAAGCTTCTGCAGAATAATGTTTTCCATGCATGCTATTGTAATTTGCCTCACCTATCTTCTTGCTAGGTTGGCCTTTTGTTTCGATAAAGTGTTTGGCCTTGGCTTTATAAAAAAAATAACAAAAAGCCGGTATCAAAGTGTCGGTATACAACACAACATGAAAAAATATTTGAAAGTTAACCACCATTTTTTGACACCTACAACTATGACTAAATGGTTATGTCCCTCTTTACAATGATTTGTACATTGATTTGGATTCTTCAATAAGTGGGTAAACATTTTAAATTAGCTAAACTGAAAACATGCCAAAAGGGTTTTTTAAACAGTAAAACCTATTGAATTGTTTAACAAATCAAAATAATTAATTTAAGCATATAATTTCTTAAAATAATATAAGTTCCACTATAAAAAAAATCAAATAAATAACATAAAGATCAACAATTTTATTTGAAGGCAAAAAAATTCACATATCTACCTTTCTTTTAGCCTAATATGGAAACTTAGATTCTTTATATGGCGAATCATATTTAATAAGAGTCACTCACAAACTGCATCAAATGGTAAACAGAACCAATTTCTAAACTTTTATTGCAATTGTTTTCCATCCAGTGGTGAGAAAGTACTTATCTTAAAATTCTTGAACTTTGTACTCTCTATGATCTCCTTGTGTTAGTCCTAATATGTAGGATCGGGTTTCCAATTGTTCTGCAATTGAATTTTCTTAAACAAACAATTAAGAAACTAATCCTAAAATTTCATTTTCAATAAAAAATCTCAATTTTGTTTGATTCTATTTCATATTAAAGTTCACTACCTCACTAAAATATTGCATTTGTAACAGAAAAGTCAAACATAAGACTAATAATAGGAACTTTTCTAAGATAAAATTTAATTCACTATATAAACTTAATTCAATATAAATGTAATACACTTTATTTCGTATTTAGGTACATATTATCTTCTTCTATACAATTACAAGTTTGGTGAACAGTAAATGAATACATGTCCTTAGTAGAACAGTGAAAGAGTACGTGTCTATAATAGATGTTGGTGCATCACTTGTCACGCGTTATCTTCGTCTTCAACTTGAAGAAGTGAAGGTTTCTGCCTACCTAGTATCATCCCTACATCTCTCTATGTTTTGCCCCATTTTTTTTTTTTTTGCTATTTACCTTTAATCGCCGCTAGATCGGCCATCGTGCTAGATGGCTGCTCCCCCTTTGAAGTTCATTTCTCTCGTAAACCCACATATCATAATTTCTCTCGTAAACCTAGATATCACAGTTTTAAAGCCTTTGTGTGTCGGGTATACCTATTATCTTCATGACTATACACATCATAAACTTGAACCAGGAAGTCTTTCTTGCATTTTTATGGGTTATTGCTCTCAATATAAAGGGTATCGTTGTCTTGATCCCATTACATCTCGGGTTTACATCACTCGACATTCTCGTTTTAATGAGACGTTATTCCCTTACTCTAATATCTCAAACTCTACCCTTGCGGTCTCTGTTTTGAAAGCCCAAACCCCACCGACCCACATCCTAATCCCGTGCCTACTTCTTCCAGACCCATCTTCGAGCCCACCACCGAGACCCGTCAACCAAATATCACTACACCCTCTGTTGGGCCAACCCATGCTGAGCCCATCGTCTCCCCTGGGCCTACTGCCACCGAGCTCACTCTTGAAATTTATCCTATTGTTCGTGAACCTATTACCGATTCCAAACCTCCTACTTGAACCTCTTCAACCCACTACATGACTACTCGATCTAAGTTTGGTACTTTTAAACCAAAACACCATGCCGACCTAAGGTTTACCATGGATCATGCTCTCTACTTTGCCTTGTTCGTTTCCAAGGATCCCAAAAGCATCAAAACGGCTCACAAAAGTCCTCACTTGGTTGACACCATGAACAAGGAACTCGAGGCTCTTCACAAAAATCACACATGTACTCTTGTTCCTGGCCCCACGTCTCACAATGGCGTTGGATCCAAATTAATTATTTGAACCAAGGATCATGTTGATGGCTCGATTGATTGTTACAAAGCACGACTTGCCGCTCAAGGGTCAGTCAAGTTTTAGATTAATCTCATACGTCCAGCCCCGTTGTTAAAGCTTGTACAATGCGCTTAGTTCTTTCTCTAGCAATTGTTCAAGGTTGGCGTCTTCATCAATTAGGTGTTAACAATGCATTCCTACACGGTAACTTAACTGATGAGGTGTATATGGAACAACCTCCTGGTTTTGTTGACACTCAAACATGCACCAGGTGTCAACACCTAAGCTTATATCTCATTCAGAGCGGCTGACTTGTAGTCGCTCTGACGCATCCCTATTTGTGTTTAAACACAACTCGTGTATCATCTATCTCCTTGTATATGTTGACGATCTTATCCTTACGGGTAATCAGGATACTGTATTGCGCAACATTATCACTAGCTTACATAATGAAATTACCGTCAAAGACTTTGGTGACCTGAATTATTTCCTTGGACTTGAAGTTGCTCTCTCTTTTGATGGTTTGCTTCTTAGTCAATCAAAATACGCTGGTGACATACTTAAACGGACTGACCTCCTTGAAGCTAACCCATTCACACTCCTCTCACTGCCAATGAAACTATCACCTCCTATGGCCCCTTATGTGATGATACTACCTACTTTCGATCACTCGTTGGAGCTCTTCAATACTTGATTATCACCCGACCTGATATATCCTAAGTCGTTAATCACGTAATTAAGTCAATTTCTCCAGGCCCCCACCACCAATCATCTCCGTCATGTGAGACGCATCCTTCGGTATATTAAAGGAACGATGAACTATGGTCTCACTTTTACCAAACCCACTCACACGTCAGTCTATACTGGGCTACTCTGATGCTGACTGGGCCAAATGTATTGAAACTCGTTGTTCCACATAAGGTTATTATTTTTTTCTTGGTCGTAACATAGTTTCTTGGAGTACCAAAAAGCAACCGACCGTATCGCGCTCCAACTGTGACTCTGAATATCGGGCTATGGTAAACACTATGGCCAGAATTATTTGCCTCACTCATCTTCTATACGAGTTACATGCTCTCCCTCGTGATCAACCTACCTACACTACTTTGTAATCACAGTTATTATTTTTGTATATGTATTTGGTGATCCCTAAATTATGGGACATCAATCGATATCTTTAACAAATTTAATGCGCAAACTTAGGGCCATATTGATGTACACTACTAAAAACTGACCTTTAATGACACGCATTGCGTGTCGTTAAAGGATATCATGACACGCAAAAAAGTGTCAAGATAGCCCGTGTCATAAATTAAAGATGACATGCATTTGTGTGTCATCATGCATTTATGTGTCATCTTTTTATGACACACATTTACGACATTCATTAACGTGTGTCATGGTTTTAGTTGTTTACAAAAAAACATTTTTTGTATATATAATTACTAATTTTACTTTAGATACATAATAACCAACATAATATATAGCAAATCAAATACATTTCATAATAAAATATTTACCAACCAATTCATTTTATAACTAAAAGTCAAATTCACTACAAATGTGTTAAAGTTAACAAAAAAATTATTTATCGATATATTCTTGAATTCCTAAAATATTGTTTGTCACCTAAAAATAAAAGTTGCCCCAAAATTCGACCATTCTTCGCGAACTCCATCAATATCTTCATCTGTGTATTCATCTTTGCCTCAGCCAACCAGAGGAAAAGATAAGATGAAGAAAATATTATAACAAATACATTCATTAACCTACATGTAGTACCAAAGTATCATATAAACTAACCAACAAAAATCTCCACTGTATTGACTCCTGTGAACCTAAATTGGTTAGTCCAAAATTTTAATCTATGAACACTTATTTAAATTGAAAATCAAACCCTGGATTGTAGAGCAAAAAGATGATATCATTGTTCTTTCTTTTAAGGAACCGCTCTGCAACCATTCTACTTGAATCATCAATATGTTTGGCTTTTACTTTGTGCTCACTTGGCGAGACTGCAGACGGGCTCATAAAACGAATTCCATGATCTTGTTTTGGCCCATTCTTTATTTTCTCCTACAAGAACCTGTTAACATACAAAACTTATATCCGGTAAAAATATTCTCGTTTATGCATAGTGTTTAAACTAAATTGGAAGTACTCATTGCGCGTTGCCAGATTAAGGATTAAGAAGAGCGTTAATATTTGTTCTTATTTATTTACGTTCTGTGTCATGCCAGTATTCTGTTTCAAACAAAATCATAAAGCACAAAATAGATTATTAACAAAAAATTATAGTGATATGAATCAAACAGCATGAGCATAATAGTAGTTCTACAAATGACAGAATTCGGATTAGTAGACGAAGTATTGAAATTCAATTTGGAAATAAATTGCTTACATAAAACAACTCAAACCCGAAGGCATACAAATAATGAAGAGATAACAAACAAAATTGAGTATGACACAACCCTTGGTCTACACAAACCGAACCGTAGTTGTGTTCTCAACCAAATTCCACACATGCAAATTTTCATATATTCATAGAATGTGTTCAACTTGCACTTGTTAATTCTAAGGACGGAAGGTCTTTAAAATTTCTAGATTAATATTTATTTTTTATTCTTCTTATGTAAATGTTTATTATTTCTCTATGGATTAGATGATGTAGCTATATATGCATGGGTGTACTGTATGAACACAATAAAGTAGCCCGATGTTTTTGAAGGCTACAATTGATGGTTTTTCAATCCGTTTAATTAAGGTATAGGTATGTGTATGATTAAAAAATCTAATCAAAAGTTATGACGTGATGTATGCATCAAACCCCAAAGTTACCAATAGTTCTCTTTATTCAAATAAAGAGTCACTAATAAGTAATAACCAAATGAAATTTGCACAGCTATCTGTACAACATTTAGAAAAATGGTCAAGATGTGTAAAGTCTATTTGTTATTCTAAAACATTCAAATTGTTATTATATTGTGCATTCACCTTGAACTTTATGTTACCTTATTTGCAGTTGTAGGGATTCAAATGTGCTTTGATGACTTGTCACCTAAAGAACAAAACGACAATAAAAGCACACGAACATCAGCAATGTGTCAAAGCTGATGATATAACCAAGTTACTATATATGTTTATCATGTGCAGTTAACAACCATAGCAACATACATACACACACTTTCTTGTGTTTATCATGCGCAGTAAGCACACATTAGTCCTGATGTTCTTCCTGTTAAATAACAAAATACTGAAACAAATTGGTCCTGATTTCTATTGGACATGAACTGATCTTAAATGTACTTCAACCAAGAAGTGAGATTAAATCTCGGGCAAAAAAAGGTTGCATAACATTTCGTATTAGAATCTTGATTATTTCTTCAAGAATAGGCGAAACACTATAACGTGGATCTGTACAAATTATATGTTCAAATATTTAATGTACACTAAAAGAAATGATACCTAAATACAAAACTTAAATAGCCCAGTTTACAGAAATGCAAAGAAATGCAAACCTGTTTTCATTTCTATAAAACATATGATGCATATTCTATCTTAAAATTGAGAAGATACCTTCCATGAAGCACTTCAATGACAGAAAACGAGCATAACAACCATGGTAGATTCAAAATCTAGCTTCAATTGAAGATTCAAAATTAAAGTGGAGCAAGTAGTAGAATTGAAGATTCAAAATCTAAATGAAATTGCAGATTTAAAATCAAATTGAAGCTTTATAATCTCACATATCAATCTCTTAAGTATGTTGCTTCTTAGTTTAGTCTGGTCCACTGTACAATGACACACGAAAATACGTGTTATAAGTTTTTTGTATTATGAAAACAATGACATTTTTTTTGTGACATAATTTTGCATGTTATAAAAAATGAGTGTGTTATCGTTCGCGTGTCATTAAAGGGTCTTTTTCTAGTAGTGGTTTTTACTGCTTGGAATTTTAATTTTGTTAGTTTCAATTTTGTATTCGACTTAGGATCTGCAGGTTTTGATGACTTTGAACTGCGTTAGGCCGTTAGTTGTTTACAGAAAAAATCTAAATACTGGTTACAAAAGTGTTGTTTGGGATCGTATCATACGATTCGCATGATTTTAATGCTAGTGGTGTTTGGGTCTTTGGTATGGCTTGTTGAATGAGTGTTTGAATAATCTTGATTATTGTCAAGATTGTCTACACCGATCAGAATCGGATAAATTTGTATTGGTTATTACAACCTCAAATATTTTGATGATGCTAATCGGTTTGCCTCGATCCAGACACTTAAACTTGTTTTTATGAAAAGCAATTATATGATGTGCACTACTACAAAAATAACCTTTAATAGATCTCATGACACGCAAAAAAGTGTCAAGGTAGCCCGTGTCATAAATTAAAGATGACATGCATTTGTGTGTCATCTTTTTATGACACACATTTATGACATTCATTAACGTGTGTCATGGTTTACTTGTTTACAAAAAAAAAACCATTTCTGTATATATAATTAATAATTTATATTATATACATAATAATCAACATAATATATAGCAAATCAAATATATTTCATAATAAAATATTTATTAACCAATTCATTTCATAATCAAAAGTCAAATTCACTACAAATATGCTAAAGTTAACAAAAAAGATTATTTGTTTATCAATATATTCTTGAACACCTAAAATATTTTTTGTCACCTAAAAATAAAAGTTGCCGCAAAACTCGACCATTCTTCACGAATTTCATCACATTGGCATCGGTGTATTCATCCTTACCTTCGTCAACCTAAGAAAAAGTTATAACAAATACATTCATTTAACCTACATGTAGTACCAAAGTATCATATAAACTAACCAACATACGTTATAGTACTTACATTGTTATTGATGAGTACTTTAACTCCTTCTTTGACAAAATCTTTCATGAACTTCATCACATAGTAGCCGCATTCAGTAGTACCCGGCTGACACGGACACTACAAAATTAAAAATTCCGATTACAACCATAATGTTAAATTCACAAGAAAAGTATGTTTAAGTGTAGATTTTCTAAGTAATTATGTTATATTTGAATGACAACAAGAATCAGATAATCAAGATTATTGATGTGGATCTAAGTTGTAACCACTAGATGGTGAAAAGTCTATTTGACATATTTTAATAACTTAATATACTAATAAATCTATTGACAATTAAAAAAAAAAAAGAGTTCTAAGAACTTGCAATAATATCATTTTGATTCAACCAAAAATATCAAATACACCCATAAAAAACCTCCAACTTCATTTTGATTATTTCATTCAATACAATTTTGCACTTCAGACTCTTAGAAAAAAAATCCTTATATTAAAGTAGGTATATTTTAATGAGCAAAGAAACAAGTAATTATCGGTCTAAACGAGTCTCTCCTTAACCCTAAATTCATTATGCAGCAATGAAGAATAAAAGAATTAAATGCTCACCCTTGCATTGAGCATTTACGATGAATGAACAAAATTATATTTAAAAAAAAATAAACTAATTAAATTAACCTGAAAACGGGTAGATACAACGTCTGAATCTTGTAAATAATAACGACGTCCCAAAGATAAAAATGCAAACTTCCACTGAAAATACAAAGGAAAAGGGGCAGGTGCATGTTAGATGCTCACATGGGTTTAATAAAAGTGATTCTAATAAAATTATTACTAATGATTTTTTTTAATTTAAAAAGGAAAAAAATTACCTTAGAAAACTTTTCATCTGGAACTTCAAAATTTTTTTTTAATTCGGACTTCAATATCTGCTAAAGTTTCATTTTCATGAATTATAAGAAAGAAAGGCTCGCCAAAGTTTGTACTTGCTGTAAATCATGAAAAAAAACCCAAGATTTAACAGAAAAGTAATAAAAAAAGGTTAAGTTGATAGAATAGAAAACTTCTCTTCTTCTGGAATCTAATTCAAAAAATAATAATTTAAATTTTAAAAACATTATTAAACACAATAGTTTTTGCCACGTTTGCAGTGTTTTGGACAGTCTAAAAGAGTAGATGTCAGCTTACTTCCTCATCACGTAATGTCCGGTATTGATCATTTATATTTTCAATCTTCTCAGTCAGAGGAAAAATCTACAAGTCCAAAAAATGTTTAATAAAAAGGTAAATACATGAAGTACTTGAAACTGAACAAGATAATCATGATTATTTTGTTAAATAGGATGCAATACCTTGTAAATCTTGTGATAGAATACTTCAAGGAGTCTAAGTTCAGCAT
>WOUH02000006.1:4420563-4439117 GCA_009936405.2 Stevia rebaudiana
TTTTACATTTGTTACATATGTTACATTTTCTGAAATGATCTCAGCCATCCAATCTCAAGATCAACGGTTGTAATAGGATTTCTAGGGTTTTCTCAACTGGAGAGGGTTTTCATATTATCATTCTCGTATATATATATATATATAAATATTAGGTGCCTAGGTGGCATTTAAACTTACAAATATACCTCTAATAATAAGTATTACAAAAATATCACATCTTATTTTTTTATTTTTTTAAAAGCTTTTTGATTATTTAAATTTATTAGATTATATCTTGAATTGTTTTTATACTTTTTATATTATCTTAAAATATAAAATAGATTTTAATTTTTATTATCTAATTAAGTATGTATCTTATATATTTAAAAAAGTAAAGTGCACTTTTTACCTATTAGGTTTGCAACACTTTACAGTCAGTCCACCGTTATCGAAAATGGTCTCTAACATTCCAAGTCTTATTAATTTTCATCCCCAACGTTTCAAATATTAAAAATTTTCCATCCATAACGTTTCAAGTTTTAAAAGTTTTCGTCCCTAATGTTTCGGGTCTTAACAGTTTTCGTCCATAACGTTTCAAGTCTTAACAGTCCCTGTTAAAGGTTTAATGAAAAAAATTGTTAAGACGTGACATGTTAGGTACTAAAACTAATAAGAGTGGTTTAAAACTGTTTAAGTCTTGAAAATCTTATAGGGAAAACCATACTTACTCTATTTAAATTTTAAATTTGACATTTCTTTAATTTGTATAATTATAAACTAAATTTTTAGAATTTATATTTAAAAAGTTTTTAACAAATAATTTTAAAATCTCAAAGTATAATTTATATTCATAAAAGTGTTAAACATTTTTTTAAGAGTTCACAACATAGTAACTTAATATATATATATATTTATATGCGATGATTTAATGATAAAGTTTTAACTATTTTTTATGTAAATCCGTGTAATACACAAGTTTTAAGGTTTGATTATATTATCGTAGATAATACGCTTGAATCCACTTCTTTGTGAACAAAAACTTTTATAAATTGGTTTCATTATTGTGAGCATAACCCACCACCCAACGACTCCCGTTTTCGCAAAGGGTTTTCCACTTCGATACTGAAGGACAACTAGACCGGTCAAGTGGCTTGACCGTTAGCATAGTGGTCGAGTCGGTGGACATGCAGTGGCGTAGCCACTTTCAACCCATGGGGGGCAGCCGCCCACCGTGAATTTTTTTTTTCAGTGGTACATATATGTTAAAATTCCGACCTACCCTCATAAAATTTTGTGATCGACCCCAATCTGCCCCTGTCCCCAATCCAATTTCAATTTCTAGTTTTAGTTATAAAACATTAAAACCTAAGTTGAAAATATGTCTAACTAATAATATAAACTTAGTTAAAATAAGTTCTAGTCCATTATTAACTTTTATAAACTAACCAACTCACAAATAATCTATTAAATAAGTTCATTATTATTTTTAATATATTAAACCAAACCCACCATTAGAGGTAATCAAACCGGTTTTTTTTTTAACCGGAACCGGTTCAAAACCGGTTCAGGATACAGTCAACAAAAGTCAAAACCGGTTATAGAGCAACCAGTTCCGGTTCCTAACCGGTTTTTTTGTTGGTTTTGAACGGTTTTTGGACGGTTTTGACCGGTTCCTAACCAGTTTTTGACCGGTTTCTAACCGGTTTTGTTCGGTTCTTGGTGGAACCAGTTCTGGAAAAACCGGTTATGGTTAGGTTCCGGAACCGGTATGGAACCAAATCGGTTCCGGTTCGGATCGGTTCCACCGGTTCCGGTTCCAGAACTGGTTTTTTTAACACCTCTACCCACCACTAGATCATTATGTTTTTCAATATGAAATTTTGTCTGGTTGATTATTTTTTAACATGACCCGACCTGATTCGAGCAAAACCGGCCCAAAACAAAAGAAAGAAATTATTATATATTGATATTCAAACGACCATAAAAAATTTCCGTCCCTCATAAAAAAATTCCTAGATCTGTCACCGTAAACATGTGCCAGTGGATGATACATGTGACTAATGCGGTGCAAAGTGCCTCATGCGACTTTATCACTATGTTTGCGCATTCAAATTTCGGTTCACCATCTCAACAAATGAATTCTCTAAAAGTAGAAGGTGCTGAATTATCAATATGCACATCTAAGGGGCCAACACGAAACTAAGATTGTATTATGATTATAAATAGTGGGAGCAAGTAATTAATTGTCCATTTTCAAAACCATCTTGACGAAGAAAGATATCAAAAGAATAATAATAATAATTTATAGTGAGATTGCTCTACTTGTCAGTACAAATAATATCTGAATCTAGAGAGAGAGAAAGAAAACTCAAAACAGCCATGGGAGCTCTGGATCATCTTTCTAACATGTTCGATTGTGGAACTGGAAGCAACAAAAAGTATAAAAAGCGCAAACAGTTGCAGGTAAAATCATCTTAAACAGCTTCGTTTTTTACGATTTTGTTATCGGATTTCATCTCAGTGATTCCGTTAAGTATTATCGTTATATAAAGTTTTTATTGTTTGATCGTTTGTGGTAATCGGTGTTTTATGCGATCGAAGTTTCTAATCTCGACACAGTCGATTTTTTATTTCAAGCTGAGGTAAATAAAACGGATTGAGGAAAACAACTTTTTATTTTTAGGGATCTCGATTTGAAAAACAATTACGAACATAATTACATAAACACACCCACATGATCGTGGATCTAAAAGTTTAAATCTGAGTTATATCTGCTTGTTAATATTCGTTAAAACTGGAGGGTTTGAATTTAAGTAAAAGTATATCCTGCTGCTTTCTGTTAGTACACTGTGCATTACTAGTGGTACATAGGTGTACTTTGTTAAATTTGTTATGTTGATGATGCCTGTCTGGCTTTTTGATGTTACAGCCTTGTTTGGCTTTTTCCCTTTTAGAGTTTTGTACATGTTAAAGCAATATTTTGTAACCGCGTTTTGCTGTCTAGATGGGTAAATTGGTTTAAATATAAAATTAATTGGCTTATTAACAATTTAATAAATTATATAAATCACCAAATAAAACCAATTGTGGCTACCACACCTAAAGAGAAACACGCTTTCAGCGATTCGTTGGGTAAAAAACTGATATGTTTGACAGGTTGAGTGGTAGTATAAAAATAGTATCTGCTGTAAAGTAAAAAATGAAATCAGTGTAAAGTAAGAATAGTATATGCTGTTCAAATAGAAAAAATAACCAAATCCAAATCATTTTCAAGCTATTATATTTCCATCACATATTTAACTTTCTAACAAAACAAATTAGATATAAATCTGTAAATGAGATTTTAAAAAAGTCTATATAAAAACATATTTGCGTAAATAATGGTGTTTAAATTCGAAAGTTCTCAAACCGGGTTGTGTAACGCGTTTTACCTTAATAAAGTTTGAAAATTTTGTTACAATTACTGTTTTGAGTCTATAAATATCTTCAACAGTGTTTATTTGCATCAGATATTATTTCTTTGGTTAGATTCATAAAGTAATAGAGAATCTAATAATCCAAAAATAATGCTTTATTGCTGTATGCTATGAATTATTGAAACCCCTAATGATTAACCTTTGTACCCATTAATAATTACGCGTCGTGTTTACTAATTACCACCATAAAATAGTTTTTTAATTATTAGTACGTTTATTTAAAATCAGAAAATTAAAATTGGTAGTGAAGTAGGAGGACCCACCATGCATGTTCGTCGTGTTGACCCTTTTCTCATGGCGCTACATGCTCTGACTAATAGTCAAACGTATTTAGTCGGTGGCTTCTTGTCTGCCATGAACTACTATTTTATCTAACTAATAAATTCTTGCCACGTTTCCGTATGAACATACTCCAAATTCAATGTTTGTTAGAAAAGAAAAAGACAGTTTTTTTTTTTTTTTATCTTCTTGCATAACTATTTATAATTTAAACAATTATATAAATTAATAATAAAATATTTTACATGTTTTAATTTGTTATTTTCTTTTTAATTTGTCATATAATAGACGGTTGAGATCAAAGTGAAGATCGATTGTGATGGGTGCGAGCGTAAGGTGAGGAGATCAGTGGAAGGCATGAAAGGTGTGACATCTGTAAACGTTGAGCGGAAACAGCACAAGCTTACAGTTGTCGGGTATGTTGAGCCACACAAAGTGCTGTCTCGTGTGGCTTATCGAACCGGCAAGAAAGTTGAGATGTGGCCGTATGTGCCATACGACATCGTGGCCCACCCTTATGCACAAGGTGTGTATGACAAGAAGGCACCAGCTGGATATGTGCGATATGTTGAAGATCCACATAACCAACTTGCGCGTGCGAGCTCAACCGAAGTTCGGTACACCACAGCTTTTAGTGATGAAAATCCAGCTGCATGTGCCATCATGTAAGGAAGTCACAAGTTGGGAGATTTAATATATATACAATATATAAGGAACTATGAGTGCAATATGTTTTAAGACTTTTGATATGTTTAATTAATGAATTAGTTTATTGCTTTTGTATTAAATTGAACAAACAGTGTTTTGGTATGTGGTTTTTTTTGTTCTCATCTTTTATAAACTGTTTTGGTATGTGGTTTTTTTCTTTTTATCTTTTATATTTTATGGAGGATAATTTTGGATATTTGTATATATGTAAGACGATGAAAGGTCTATATTATCTATAAATAGTTCTCTATATTCTGAAACTTTTATTAAATATTAATGTACTATTATCCGTGTTTCAACCCAAGACCTCTCATCTAAAACACAAGTTTTAGTAGTCTCACATTGCCAATTATAATGGTTTGTATATATTTCAAGACCAAAATACTAAAAGGATGGTTGGTTGTTCAAAAGTGATAATGTAAGTGGTGTAATATTTTGTGTTTAAGATGTTTTCGTTTGGGAGGGTGGAGAGGGTTCAACGTGTTCTAAATAACTTGTTTTATTTCAAAACAATACGCATGTGTCATACGGGTTACTTCGTTTGCTTACTTCGGTTTCTACAACCTGAGCCCCCAACCTACGCCACTTGTGTCGGTGTTGCCAAGGAACCACATGATGTCCCAACTGAGCCCTCCCCCTTGCCCCTAATAATAACTTGATTTTATTTGGTTTTCGTTTAGATTTGTTTGAACGACAACAGTTGATTGGTTTGCTCTTCTTCAAAGTGATGCTTAGTCTTTTAAGATGCGATTTTTAAAGTTTCTTTTTAGAGGGAGTAGTTTTAGAAGGTGCTATCATTGGGACAAACGTTCTTTGGTATGACCGGGTCACCATGTCTATGACCATGATGAATTCAAGTGACCGGGTCGAGCTATTAAAATAAAGATTAGTTTTCGGACGTATTTTAAAAATTAAGACCCTTCATACACTATTTATTTCATATTTCACATTGTATTTCATCTTTGAAACGGAAAAAGTCCTTTTGATATATCTATATATTCAGTTCAGTCTCCAAATTTGTAGGGCAATGAGAAACCGCGTCGTTTTGGTTGTTGCATAATCTGACATAGAGATGATCACACGAAGCTTCCTCAACAGTCAAGGCTGTTGTTAAAGCATCTGCATAAGCAAAAACTACTTAGCATATGTGTAACATCTAGATGAGGGTGACAAAAAAGTGTTGTCACGTGATTTTACGTGGATTAAAGCAATAAAAAATTCTTGTCACGGTACTGAAAGTACCAATACCAACATTATCTTTAATATCTAAACGTTGACAAAAGATGGTGATAACGGTTGACACTTCGTCGTCAAATCCTTAAAGGTACGTCGTCGTAAAAGCGAGTGTCACTCCACCGTAAAGCATTAAATTTTACGCATGCGTGAAAGCGAGCTTCGCTCATCTATAAAATATGAAATGTACAGAGTCATAAAAACGAGGGTCAACAAACATAAAAACACCGAGCATGAAAAAAATGCAAACGTGAAAAAACCACAAATGTTAATTAAATATTAAAAATCTTACTATTATTCATGCAATTCGTAATGTTTAGACTATGTGTAATAAGAGAATGCGTGCGAGTAACCTGGAGCCTATCATGCCCCAAACTCCAAAAGCTTTTTTTTTTTAATTTAACTAGTTAAAATGTATCATCTTTTTTTATTTTTAGTTTTAATTTTTTTATTATTCATTTTGCATGCAAATTTATTTCAACAATTTCACTCAAGATTACATCATCTCACCTTCCTACTTTTAACCATCAACCTCACTCAAAATTACATTCTTTTTTACTCGCACTCACTTGTTTGTGTGATATCTACGTATGAAGCTATTACTCTCACCCTCAGACGACCATGACACATATATAGTATTACAATTTGAAATAACAAATCAATGTATAAAAGCAAAGCTGATATTCATAACGACGACCTTTGCACCGAAAATCATTGGGTCGTTTACACTTTGACGGTGCCATCGTTGATCTTTTTCCTTTCTCATTTGTGGAAACTAACGTCCTAACTTTTATCTCAATTTGTCACGATGCTATGAGCCGACGTGGCATGAGATTGAACGTCAGCTTCTGTTTCCTTCGTTACCTTTGCCGACTTTGACCATGCATTGCATTTAACTAACAAACGTCAACATTGGAATATATAAATTTTAGAAAACTACTTTTATCTTAAAAAATTGCCTCTTATATTCGAACATCCGTTTATTTAACATGAATCCATACCACGTGATTTTTATGTATTCATCTCCCCACCCTTTTATTAGGGGTCGTTTGGTTACTCAAATTTGTTGAATTTAAGATGGAATTTTAATTGGAAATGTAATTGTAATTGAAAATTTAATTATAATTAAAATGGAGTTTATAAAGTTCCTTTGAAAATACAAAATGTGTTTGGTTGTCACAATTGTTTAAAAATGAAATATTAAAATAATTTGACGACCGGTGGCAAGGGGTGGACAATAGCGGCGGCATGTGGCTAGAGGCAGCAGGCAACGGTGAAAGGTGGTAGCAGGCCGGGGCAAAAAACGGCGGCGAGCAGCGGCGGCACGTCACCCGTGGCAAACAATTCCGAAGAAGGCGGCAGCGGGCGACGACAATTGGTGGTGGGCCAGGGGCGACGGTGTGGCAAAATCAGCAGGGGAAGCGGTTGGGGTCAGGTGCTAGTGGCGGTAGGGGTGTTGATCGAGTTTATTAATCGGGCCAAAAGTAAGAGTAGGGTCCATATTAAACAATATATATATATATATATATATATATATATATATAGTAAGTTTTCAACTGAGCACCTTCAGTTTTCAAATCAAAGCTCCAACCATATGAGCTAAAGCCACAGTTATCCAAAAACAAAGAAATTCAATTCTTATCATAAATAGGTGTGGATTAGGGTAACTAAATAAGTTGCTTTTTAATATATATAATAATTCTTGTTAGTTACACTTTCATACATTTTTTAATAGTGTTTTAACACTCAACTTTCAGTGCATATCATACATTTTTCTTGTTCATATATATTATTTTGCATAAGAGTAGTTTTAGTGGAGCACTGTCTACTTTGAATTGTTTTTAATATTTTTGAAGGTACGAAACAATTGCTAAGGATCACGATGACTTGCATAGGAAAGAAGCTAAAACAAAGTTAAAGTTTGATATCTATAATTCAAACCTGAATAACGATCGATACTATCCTTTAAGAGAATGAGATTCTTTGAATTTGGGCTTTTACAAATATAATATTTGTCAGCCTAGTTATATTAACAAGGGTTAATTACTTTTAGTTGGGCTTAGAGGGGCTTGTCAACAAAGGAGTAGATAAAGGAAAATACCTGGGCCTCCAATTGGGGGAACGACAAAAACGCCAAATTAAGAAAGAAGAGGGGAATCACCTTTACGCCAAAGCAACTTGATTTCTTTTGTCTTGTTTATTATTAAAAGATGATTAATTTAGTTCGTAAGTTTTATCTAATGAATATTTTTATGAACAGTTTAATTTATTTAGTCACGTCTGTCTAAACAATTTTGATTTTTATAACAGAGCTTATTTTTCTTTAGTTTGATTGGAACACTTATGTTAAACGTTTATGATATCTAATTTTAATTGGTTTGTTTGTGTTGATTCTTGATCTTAAAACCAGGATTATTTTCCGGATTAAATATTGAATTGTTAATAAACCTGATCAACTTATTAATTTTTCTAGTAAAGTTCATCAATTTTTATAGCTTAATCAGTTGTTAAATCTTTGTAAAAGGAACAAATAACAGGTTGCGTTTTTCTATGAATTCAACCTCGTTATAGAATCATACGATCAAATTAAATATATCGAACGTGTGTTTTTTATTTTCACCATTGCAACCTGCACGTTAAGATCCGAACGACATGAGCTTGGAGTAGCGGATTCACCTTAATCAACGAATCGCGTTTGGTTAGACATTAATGAAGTGGATGTCCGAACGACGTGACGTCTAGCATTGATACAAACCATTAATAAGATCATAACACCATACTCGTTAGTGATCATAAGCCGAGTCAAACCAAGAAAAATACTCGTGTGTTGGAATTGCTTTTTAAACCTTTGAAATATCTTTTACAATTTAATCAATTCTTTCTTAATAAATTTTCACAATTAAAAAACCCCATTCAATTTATTAATGTGTGCTTAAACGCTTTTGGCATAAAATCATCTAATCTGTATCATATCCTTGAGGAGACGAACCTTACTTACATTAATACTATTTTATTTGAGTAAGGTAGGCTCAATTTACTTCTTTTATTCGATGGATTCAACACCTAACAATTCTCCTAGTTTTGTAAAAGTTCTTAACATTTACCACTTTTAATCATCATTTCAATTTAAGATTAATATAAAGTCATAAGTCATAAGTCATAATAGAAATTCACGATGTTAAAGCGATATAGGTGTGGTGTTTTTCTTAAACTTTTGGATGGCCTTTCTGAAAAAAAGATATATATAATAGTTATACGTGTAAATTATACTTATTTAATTGTTGAAAACTGGATGGTAAAATTATGAGTACTTCAAAATATGTTATTTATTAAGGGATAAGGCATCAAAAAATATAACGATACATAGTTAATTCTCGAAATCGTCCCTCAAGTTTAAAAAAGCTATCTATTAGCATAAGTTAATTTACTATCTCTTTGTATTCCTTAGTTATTAATCATTTATTGTTCATGATGGATTTTAGTGTTTCCTTAGGGACTGTATGTGTAAATATTGGATTTATATGTATCAAATATCCAATGTCGTTAGATAACTATTATCACTATCAACTTTTGTCTAAAATAAAAAAAATATGTTATTTTAGGTTTCAAAATACGAAGATAGCATATATTTTCGTTTTTAGACAAAAGTCCATAATTTTTGTAAATTTCATGGATGATTTTGACAATTAACTCTATGATATATAGTATAACCAGTTTTGGTTTTAGAGTAGTTTTATTTATTTAAATGTGTTTATAAGAGATCTATATTTGTAAAATGTTAAAGTTTTTTCAGTTTTAATTCATTTTTTAGAGGTTTCGGTCATTGTCAAAGTTTCATAGGGGTCGGTAAAGACGTAAGGTCAATCTCATATTGTATATATAACACCAAAAGATAAAATTTCATGGTTGTTGGGTGAACCTCATGCTCTGCATGTGGTTACGCCCATGGTCTCATGACCGACCATAATGATTGTTTCGTATTTTCTATCCGGATAATACAATTTTTTACTTTTATCACGAGGTGGTATATATATTGACTTATATATCAAGATGATATATGGTGATGGTTTAAATGAGAACTCCTGTTTTGCGAAAACTCGATAAAACGGACTACAATTGATCTCATTATGGTAGCGTTATAACCATCACGTCAAGCCCTAACTAGATTCCTTAGACCCTAAACCCTAAATCTAAACCCTAAATTTAAATCCAAAATGCTAATATTTAAAGCTAAATCCTAAAGCTAAGAACCTTAAAAAACTAACCATAAAAGCTAAAGCCTAAAGTTAAACCCAATGCTAAGCCCTAATCTTAAGATCACTCTCAAAACTAAACCTTAAAAGTTAAACAAATAAGATAAATTAAAATGTAACCCTAAAACTAAACTCCAAAACCTTAAAAGGTAAACCAAAGATGGTTTCAACGAAACGGTTCCAATGTCGAAAGCATGAGGTCAATCAGAGCTTGTTTGGTTTGAGTTTTCAATGTTCACGCAAAATATTAAAAAAAAAAAATAGAACTTCTAACTAAAATGAACCATCCTATAAAAACAAATAAACAAACATTATCAATAAAATCTCAGTTAGAGTTTGAGAAGGATAAGATAAATGTATTAAAAGGTATATAAAGAAGAGGTTAATCTTAGAGACACTTTTGGTTCTAATGTTTTAGATAGGTAAAAGATACACGTAATATTTTACAAATACATATACACGATATACCAATACACAAAAAAATATACAACCGAATAAGTGGCGAGTAAACATATGCACCCATATTTGTTCTATTATAATAATACATTTGATGACCAGCTATATATAAATAAATATTAGGTAGGCCAACGAACCGAACGTTCAGCGAACAGTTCATGAATCGTTTGGCGGGAAGTTCGTTTGTGTCCGTTCGTTTAATAAATGAACGAACATGAAAAAGAAATTTTGTTTGATTAGTTAAATGAACGAACACGAACAAATGCTTCGTTCGTTCATTTGTGTTCGTGAACGTTCGGTAATGTGTTCGTGAACGTTCGGTAATGTGTTTGTTTACGTTTGTTTGTTTATGTCATTCATTAAATGTGTTTATATACTGAAAGTTTTAATGTTTGCTTTATTATCTTACATTTTTATGTTTATAATTGTTATTTCAAGTTAATCAAACATTCCATGCTTATGGTTTTATACAAAATAATTAACTGTATATTTATTTAATGTGATAAAATGTCTAACTTTACATGAACAGAGGTTTCTTTCGTTCGTTTGCGTTCGTGAACCGTTCGTGAACACATATAATCCTTAATGAAAGAACACGAACAAGAACTGTCATTCGGTAAGCGTTCGTGAACAAGCTGTATGCTTAACGAACGAACATGAACAAGACTCGTTCGTGTTCGTTCGGTTCATTTACAGCCCTGGTGGCATGGGAAGGTTCATGCAAAAACTACTTCCTCGTACGAAAACAAAAAAAAAAACACAATTTAAGTAAACTTCATATATTTCTTATTTTTCATACATTCTTATTTTTTAGAACGAATTGCACCATTGAATTACAAATTTTGTCCCCTTTCAAACGAGTATAATGAAGTCATAAAAAGGAAAAAAAAATTGCGTCATAAAATTTTAGTATTACATATATGCAGTATAATGATAATTTAATAAAATTTTAATACAACTTATATGCAGTATCATGAAAATTTACAAATTATACTTTTTTTAAATTTATATTTGCATTTTTATATATTAAAGATTTATTCGGAGTTTTCTTTATTTCTTCATCTTTTTATATATACTACATATGTGTAATATTACTGGAGTATATGCAGTATGATGATAATTAATATATTTTAGTACTTTGAACTATTTTAAGTATTTCCTATATTTTTATGTATTTATATAAATATATACAAGTAGCCGTTCAAAAGAAAAAAAATGTATACTACAAGTAAACTTCATATATGTATTATAATACAACTTACGACGCAAACTTTTTTACTTTTTTGACATAACTTCATTATACTCGTTTGAAAAGAAGTAAAATTTGTGAATTAATAGTGCAAACATTTTAAACAATAATTACGTATGAGAAATAGAAAACAATTGAAGTTCTTTTAAGTATAATTTTTTTATTCTTGTATAAAAGATGGTTTGGCATAAACTTTCAGATTTGATTTATGAATCCACTTCCTTGTGAACATAAAGTTTTAGAATTTGTTTCATTATTGTGAACATAAAGTTTTAGAATTTATTTCATTACTGTGAACATAACCCACCACCCAACGACTCCCGTTTCCGCAAAGGGTTCTCCACTTTGCTACTCAAGATAGGACAACTAGACCGGTCAAGTAGGTTGGACCGTTAGCATGGTGGTCGAGTCGGTGGACATGTGCTAGGACAACTAGATCGGTCATTCGACTTTATCACTATGTTTGCGTATTCAAATTTCGGTTCACCATCTCAACAAATGAGTTCTCTATTTTTCCGTGTATTTTACAATGAATCTCTCACTAAAGTCTCACTTAGATCGAGGAAAAGGGGACACGTGACTACGTGAGGAATCTCCTACTTTTCTTTCGCTAGTTTAAAGTTTATTCTCCTCCTCTATTTATATATGTTTATATAAAAATTATCACATAATATCAAACTTAAGTATCATTCCGTTTTCAAATTAATATTTAATAGTACTTGCATTAGAAAAACCGTCTAACACTTAAAAATTACACAACAAAAATATTCAATTTGTACACATAAAACAAATCACACGAGCACCAAATTAACCCTAATTAATGAGCTACTAAAATTGTAAATCATGTCAATACACAAGACTATCAATAATTCCCATAGCCACATCACAAATATGCTTTAAACCCTCCTCTCTCACAGCGATCTCAGGTGGATAAACCAAATTAGGGTACCTCTTAAACGCATTATGACACGAATTAGCATAATCAGCAGCTGCCATCACATGCATGTATGCATAATCATACATTTCCGACTCCAAATCTTTAACCGAATCTTGCAACGAACTACCTGCAGCCAAATACTTGTCGGCACATTGCTTCAACACGTTCTTCATCAAACTGTCGTTAGTCGTCTTCTTTACAAGAACATTAGATGACAAGAAAGAGTTGGTGTTGGTGGCGTTAGCTATCGCGTATCTCGCCATTATAATCGCGAGCCCTTTGGTGTCGGCTTCTGGACTGGTTGAGTCGGATTCGAGAGATGATATGCAAAGGTCGTAAAATTTGGTGGTTTTGCATGTTTTTTGGATCAAACTCATGTCTCCATTGGCAAATAAATTAGGGTTTTGAGTGCAAGAAATGGTGAGAATAAGGAGTGTGAGAAAACAAGAAAATGAAGTATAAGAAACCATTTTGGAAGAGTGGTCAGGTTTATTAATCGAGTGTAGGTTTTATAGGGATAGAATTCTTCCGGGATAAAGAATATGTACACCATATAATGCATAAGGTACAAACCATGCATGAGAACATTATGGTTGATTAGTTACAAAGTAGTGTGGTTAGAGAATCGAGAGTGATCGGTCGAAATGATATGATGATAAGGGTTTTTATTATTTTCGTGGGTAGATGCCAAAGTGAGTTCACGGGAGCCATGAGCCATTCAATTCATTCCTGCTTTTATTATGTGTTTTGTTTGTATGGACACATGACAAATGCAACATGATTATCAATTTGTCTCGGTGTCTAGAATCATATTTTCAAATGTCACGACTACGTAAAAAATCTTTATTGTGTTATGAAGCATTATAATACCTTGATTATTGTATATATAACAAGAAAATGAATTAAACGTTAAACATATATATAATTAAACAATATAAGAAATAGACTGACATATATAGTATTGATTAGCTTAAAACAGACATCAAGGATATCCATGTTTATTTCTCAAGGTGTAGAAGCCGTTACAAAAGTATTGTGCAAACAAACTGCATGAGCATTTCATCAGGGTTTTTTGTGTTATATATGTATGACATTTGTGGTTTTTATCGTGGAAGTGTAAGCAAGTGGTGAGTGTTTGCAACGTAATGTATCGTGTGTATGAAGAACTCCCCCGATTTTTTAAAAGAAATTAATGTATCTTTGTGACCGTAGATTGTGTTGATATTTTTCAAGTACATTTTATTGGATTATGTTACATCAAGAAATGCATAATAAGCTAATCTTCAAATTTTAAAAAGCCTAAAATATAGTAGTTGTCTTAGTTTGTTGTAAATATGTATATTGTTGGAATTTAATCATGAAATAAGAGTCAAAATCAAAGTCAAACCAAAAGTCAAACTGTACATGTTGAAAAGTCAAATTTGGTTGGTAGTAAGAGTTAGTTATTTAACCGACTTGGGGTAGTTATATAATTGTATTTCAACTGACTTTTGAAGGTTATAAACACCCTCATATGTACCAAATTTCTGATGTTGATGAATCTATAGTATTTTGTGTTTCCTTCTGTGTTAACTTTTATGTGGTCAAACTGCACATTTTTGCATAATACATTCAATCTGAATCTGTCATGAAATGATCCTCTAATTTGTAATTAACATGGGAAACATATATAACTTGTTTTGTCAGTTCAATTTGAAGTATGAAATTAAGTAACAAGTAATTTTGAGTAATAACATATTTTAATTATGTAAAACTTTAAGAGTATGTAAGAGCTACGTCTTTTAGTTTCGCTTGGGGCCTCCAAAATGATTGAGCCGCCCCAACGAGAAACATAAGAGCCATGTGTTCTCTTCTTTTCTTGTTTGTCTCTTATACAATGGAACCGAAACAAAAGAGAAATAAGACTATAAGAGAGTCTAGCCTATCATTCTTCTCGCCTTATATTCGTCCAGGGAAATGAACTAAACATTTGTTACATGGTCCAAGAGTCTTAGAATGGTGAAAGGTTATATAATTTGTTATAGTTAAATTGACTATGTTATATTGGATCATCAAAAAGATAGAGAGCAGAAGTTGGAGGTGGGAGAGATAAGGATGATCGATGTGGTGAATGTGTAGAACATGAGGTTGGATAAGATAAGAAATTAAGTTTTTCTGGCAAAATTTTAGGGGCTATGTCAGATAAGATAAGGGATATGAGATTGAGAAGGTTGTGACATATAAAGATGAAACACATGACAACAGTTTAAACCATGGAAACAATCACACTAGATGGGAGGAGCATAGACATACGTAGATTTGTTAGAAAGTGTATAGGTGCTTTTAAAGAGGATTTCTCCCAACAATTTATGTCTTTATTATCTTTAACATGTCAATGCCAGTGTTCTGAAAATCGGTGATGAATTGGTGGTCCATCGTTACATTTTTACTTAATCAGCTATAAAATTGATAGTTGGTAAAAATGAGTTAAATAAGTCAAAACTTGATCAAAATCTATCCAAAATGTGTGTGTGTAAGTATGTAAGTTTGAGATCCAATCTGATTAATCTCTATTAAATCGGATTAATTGCTAGTCAGTAACCCAATTAATGCATGATTAACCCCTTACGATTTTTACAACATTGGTCAATGATCGTCAGTGGTATACTTTTCTCATCATTTTATGCTATAGTTACTTTACCATTATCATTTGTAGTTTTTTTTTTTATTGTTATTGTTTCGATTCCCTCTGCCACACAGTATTTTATCTCAATACCAAACTTTGCATATTAAGAAAAGTTTTTTATAGTCAGTGGTCTCAGAGCAACATTTCTATCTCGACGGAACAACCTGCGGAAATCAAGCGAAGAAACCGACTTAAATTTGCAGTAGAGAAGCAGTGAGAATGAAGAAGAAAAGAAGATCCAGATCTATAAATCTGATGGAGAACCTTTCAAAAAAAAATATAAAAAAAAGAGTTAAGTTCTTTTTTGTTCCCTATGGTACCCTTTTGCTCCAAAAATTTCAAGATCAGTTTTTTCCTCCCCGTGGTTTGGGATCTGTCCCCATCCGCTCCAAAACATTAACTCCGTTAAATGATGGGTAGTTTGGTCTTTACATATAAAGACTAATTAAAAAGACTGTTTCTTTAACATCAGTTTGATAGAGGGTATTTTTGATTATTTTCCAAACTCATCAACAAAAATACATTCAGCTCACTCTCTCTACTCTTTCTCACCATCATCTCAGGCAGCCATTAATCACAAATTCACAACCATCATCTTCTTCCCACCATCGCCTCCCTCCTTCCATCACCAGCCACCTCATTAGCTTCAACCGTGAAGCCCCCAATCGTCCCTAACCTCTGATTAGGGTTTTCTAGTTGCAGGTATGGTGAGGTCTTGATTTAGGGCTTTTGGTTTAGATGATGTAGATGTCGTATGGTGGTGTTGGAGATGATGAAGATGATGGTGGTGGATGGTTGTAACTCACTGTCGGTTTAGGGCCTTCGGTCGGAGATGATGAGATGGAGTGGCGATTCCAATCTTCAATGGATGGTGGTGGGGAGTGGCGATTCAAGTGGTCGCCGGCGATTTGGAGAAAACCATACACACAACATTGATATTTCTGGAAAAAAGGTTCAAACCATGCCAAGAACTTTGTTTCAGTCGTTCTAGATCCAAGGAATCTTTTGGTTTGATTAATCGTTGTAGATCTAAAGAATCTTTAGATCTGTGAATCTGCCATTAGATGTAATTTCTTATGCTTCACATGGAAGTTTCAGATGATCTAACTCGTTCTTACATATGTTCTTAGATGGATGATGGATGTTGATTATTGATGATGATGGATGATAATTAATGTTTTTCATTTATGTAATTTACCAAAACCAGCCCCTAAAAGTTTTAAAAGAATACATAAGTTTAGAAATTACACACTTAGTCCTTTTAAATAAAAAGACTAGAATACCTCTCATTAATGGATATAAATTAACGAGAAAGAAAAAACTAATTTTGAAAAGTGTTTGAGCAAAAAGGTTATTTCAACCGAATCAAAAAAGTAAAAAAGAACTTCACTCTAAAAAGTTAAATATACTAATATTTAAAAGAAACGATTGAGAAAAAACTTAAATTTATGTAAAAAAGAACAAATAAAATAATTAAAAAGTTAATAAAATGGAGATGTATCTTTTTTTTAACGACAAAGGATCAGACGTGTTAACCTACCATGTTCGGAGCTATGTCCAAGGTCGACCATTCGACCGCTATGACACCGTACCTCCTAATGCACGGTAACCGGTTGGAATCTGTAAATCCTCATAGCCTGTGAGGTTGGCACTCTAGATTAAAGCAACGATTCAACCCTTCACCAAATGTCATTCAAACTTGTCCAAGTGAGAATTTAACACTCAACCAAATTTTATGGATGAAATTTATCTTGTTTAATTAAAAGAAACTAAAGTTTAGAAAGTATTAAATAAATGATTGGTGTACATACCAATGATCTCTAGCTCAAGAGTTTATAAAAATATGGAGGTTTTGGATTTAAATACCACCTAACACAAAGTTTCAGGTTAGTAGATTTTTAATAAGCGAGTTTTCTCTTTAATGGTATTCCTAACTAAGTTATCTTGAAACGTCAAATTGGTATATCAGATTGAAATCCTGTCTCAAAAAAACTTACTTACATATTAAGAGTTAAAGTTGTCTCAAACGCTATTAAATAAAAAGAGATTGGTGTAAACACACTTGAATGCATTCCATGTAATAAAACAATCAATTCGAACAGCACCCAATTTTTAAAATACTTTATTCTGACTCCTCCTAGCTGGAAACCGTTAGGTTGAAACTTCCAAGCACATGCAGATTGTTTATTGAACCATTAAATACTGTTTATTATGGAATCAAATATCTCATTAAGGTTAATTAGCCACCACCATACAAGATTCTTCATCATGTATCCCCCAAATCAAGCACCATCGGCTCCTCCACAATACTCAAACCACCAACCACCACCGCAGCCTCAGTATGCCACCGGTGTCCCAGCTCACTATGGTGCTCATCCTGCCTGCAACGCAAACTGGTCCAGCAGCTTGTGTGCTTGCTCCTCCGATGTCCCCAACTATAAGTCTTACTTGTAACTTTTAAGTTTCTTGAATACTTTCGGTCTTGCATACGACTTTCTATGCTAAAGGTACAAGTAATTTATTGGATTTTTAGGTTGTTACGGGGAAAGCATAGTATATTTAAAGTTTAAACTTATTTGGTTTCTATGGAACTATAACTAAGAACATGTGTAATTGGGCTTTACCATCAAGTGACTATTCTATGTAACACTTGGTCACACTATTATTAAGCCTTTTCACCATTAGACCATGTGTAATGGGTCTTGGCCACCAAGTGATCATCCTATGTGGCACTTGGTCACACTACCACCAAGCCCTTCTATCATTACACATAGGAGAAGTGACCATCAAGTAAGATAAATAAGTGACCATGGTCATTTGGTGATGAACATAAATGCAATTAATTTCCTTATTTGTTTAATTAGACTATGTGTAGTGGTCACCCTCCCAAATCCTTCCCCTCCCAAATTTTCTGCCACATCATCACTGTCACACCCTGGCCGGCGGCGGAAACACCGGCCGTGACCTCATGATTGTTCGATAGCTCAATGGTTACTAATAATTACATTTCATAGATTAAATAATCAAGTTACATTGTTTTACAAATTAAATAAACTACATATACGAAATAACATTTCACAGATGTAATTAAATAAAACAAGTCCTTCAAAATCTAGCATAATCCACACAAATCCTTGATCTAAATTGTACCTGAAACATATAAGAAAAAGTGTCAACTACACGAGGTAGTTGGTGAATTACATAGGTTTTGTGTTATTATATCAAGATAGTATATATGTATAAGGATCAAGAGAATAATGTTCGCAATTCATACTACCGCAAATACTATAGCATATATGTGATAACACTCGTAACAACC
>WOUH02000006.1:4490857-4507681 GCA_009936405.2 Stevia rebaudiana
TGAACTTAAGCCCATTTGAAATAAGCTCATACCCTACATCCGAGATAAAAGCATCTGCTGCTTTATTCTCACGGCCTTTATTATACTCAATAACATAATCATACCCCATGAGTTTAGATAACCAAGTATGCTGTAAAGGGGTTGTTACTTTCTGCTCTAAGATATGGTTTAAACTCTTTTGATCAGTTCTTATAGTGAATTTATTGATTATCAAATAGTGATGCCAGTTCTTGACTGCCATGAGAATAGCTAACAGTTCTTTTTCATATACTGATAAACTTTGTTGTCTTGCAGATAAAGCTTTACTCATGTAAGCCAAAGGATGATTTTGTTGCATTAAAACTGCCCCAATACCCTTAGAAGATGCATCAGTTTCCAAAACAAAAGATTCCTCAAAATTTCGTAAGGTCAAGACAGGAGAGTTGACCAAAGCATCTTTCAATTGATCAAAAGCAATTGTAGCTTCATTAGACCAATGAAAGGAATCTTTTTTAAGAAGATCAGTCAAAGGTTTAACAATAATACCAAAACCTTTAATGAATCTTCTATAATAACCAGCAAGTCCCAAAAAACCCCTCAACTGTTTGGCAGTTGTTGGAATTGGCCATTATTTAACAACAACAATCTTATGTGGATCTGTTGACACCCCTTCATTAGAAATGATATGCCCCAAATATTCAAATCTAGCACCAGAAAATGAACATTTAGATCACTTTGCAACTAAAGATTGATTCTTAAACAATTCAAAAACTTGGGTCAAATCTTTGATATGTTGCTCCATATTAGCACTATAAACCAAAATGTCATAAAAAAAGACTAATGCACATTTCCTCAAAAGATTTTTAAAAATCAAATTCATAAGAGATTGAAAAGTTGCAGGAGCATTTGTAAGGCCAAATGACATAACAAGAAATTCAAATAATCCCTCATGAGATCTAAAAAGCAGTTTTGTGAACATCATCAACATGCATTCTTATCTGATGGTATCCTGCTCTTAGATCTAATTTAGAGAAAGCAGCTGCCCCATGTAATTCATCTAAAGGTTCTTCTATCAAGGGAATCAGATATCTGTTTTTTACTGTGGCCTCATTAAGCTTCCTGTAATCAATACATAATCTCCAAGAACCTTTTTTTTTTCTTGACAAGAACAACAGGTGAAGCAAAAGAACTTTGACTATTTCTAATGACACATGTATCCAACAGTTCTTGTGTCATCTTCTCAATAATATCCTTTTGACCCGTAGGATATCTTTAAGGTTTTTGATTAATAACCACCCCTTCATTTAAAAGAACAATCTTATGATCACAATGTCAAGAAGGAGGTTGTTGAGTAGGTTCTGTGAATATATATTCATATTGAAACAACAGTTGTAAAGCAAGATCTTGACTTGCTTCTTGAATGACTGGTTCATGTTGACTTTTGGTAAGACCCTGAACATTTGACAAGTAGCTATAGACCCTTGTTTAGATAACAACTTATGACATTTTTCAGTGGAACATAAAATGATAGAATTTGTATCTAAACCTTTAAGTTCAAAAGCCAAATCACCCACTCTAAATTTCATTGTTAGAGTTTTAAAATTCCAACTGATATCATGAAGTTCTCGTAACCATTGTACTCCAAGAACCATATCATAACTGCTCAATGGAATTAAAAATATATCAGCCTTAAACCAACTACCTTGCATAATCCATTGGAAGTTGTCACATAATTCCATACAATCCAATTTATTACCATCAACTACAGTTATATGCATGGAATCTACTTTCTTGGTGTGACAATGCACTTTTACAGCCAAATCCTTATTAATAAAATTGTGGATATAACCGGAATCAATTAAAATTTGTAGTTGTTTAGTTCCAAAGTACCCAATACTCTCATAGTAGAATAAGATAGTAATCCTAATATGGCATGTAATGAAATCAATGGATCAACTGAGGTAGATTTGTTATGTATAACCGGTTCTAAATCATCATTACAGTCATCATCATGCACTTCAATTGTAAAAAATTGCTTGTTTTTACAACTATGTGTGGGTGTAAACTTTTCAGGACACCAGAAACATTCTCCTCTGGCCCGTTTTCCATAAATCTCACATAAGATTTTGACTTGTTGGTTGAATTTTGAATTCTGGCCAATGAATAAGCTTCCTTCAATGATTTAGGTTTAAACATGCGAAGAGGACCAGCTAACGTAGAAGATAACCCAAGAATGAACAAACAAACCGCTTGAGCTTCATTAATATCTGTGACTTTATCAAGTAAAGAATTAAAAGCATCACAATTATCTTGAAGATCACCTAATTGTTTGAGCGAAATTAGGTCTTCTAAAGCATTTTCAACAAAAGAATATGCAAATCGATGAACAACATCCTTCTTGTAATCATCCCATGACAATTCTCTGATTGTGATACCTCTAGCCTTCAAATGTCCCCTATGCCATTGTAAAGCCTTTCCTTCCAAATGAATCACTGCGATACGTAATTTGGAAGAATCTGGTGTTTCATCCACCATGAAAAAATGCTCTGCTTTGTAGATCCAACCATCTACATCCATCCGAACCATCAAATTTAGGAAATTCGAGCTTACAAAACCTCGTATTTGTGTTTGAACAATCAGGCCTTGCAAACAAACTGGTAGGATCATCGATTGAAGGATCCTTATTGATCATTTGCTCAGTTAATGTTGTTAACGCCGATTGGATTGCAGAATTTGATACTCGCAAATCATCAATTGAAATGGCGAATTGTTGCAACGCTTTCGCATGTTCTTTCACCATTTCTTCAAGTTCCTGATTGCGCGTCTTTGTAGCCATGATTGAATACTTGGGGCATGGAGCCAAGCATCGGTGTTGGAGGACATACCACCATTACTTATATTTAAAAATGATTATAAACCCTATTCAATAAAAAATAAAATTGGATCCCCATATTTAAACCAATGGTCTATGCCATCATATAATAAGGAATACTTGGGGCATGGAGCCAAGCATCGGTGTTGGAGGACATACCACCACATTCGAAGCGCAATTCTATCCTTCCAAGGTGCAAGGTTCTGGTTGACACATTGTCAACCCTTCCAAACATACCTAGTTTAGGAAGACTGTTACTTTTTCTCTGTTGCATGCCACACCATTGTCTTCTCCAGTCAAACCAACGAACATTCTTAGAAGGCGCTAACGTTAAATGTTGGAGTCGTGATCTACACCGGAGTAATAACACGCATATAAATAGTTCAATTATTCTATCGACTGGGTTTTAGCCCCGTTTTAACCCTGATTTTAACCGACAACTTTCTCTTTAAACTTATTTGTAGTCGGGATAAGGTTGATTGCCACCACCCAGAACTTCTTTTCTTCCAAGTGAAGGTTGTTTTGAAATCCTGGAACAATGTCACCATCCTTCATGTGGTTTTATAAGGTTTGTGATGTGTTTTTTATCCGAAACATATATGAAACGATGAAGCATAATTAAGGAAGTAAGATACAAATCAATATTTATTTTGATTTAAACAAAATGAAAGTTGAATGGTTTCACACCTAAGTTAGGTGCGTAACACCCTCATATTCACTTTCCCCTTTTATAAATTAACTAGGTTATAAACCCGTTTATTACACGGGCTTGTAAAACGATTGTAATTATTATACTTAATATTATAAGTAGGCGTAAAGTAGATATAATATTTAGATATCCTTTAATTATTATAGAATTGTAATTATTATACTTAGTATTATAAGAATCATATAATTATATTTTTCATTTTTACATGTGAATTTATTAATATGTTTTCATTGTTAGAAAAAATCTACAACAATTTTTAGCACTTAAATTTATTGCTGAACAAATAAATAAAATAAAAAGGAAGAGCTTATAATATTATTATTGAAGAACTTAAATTTATTTTGAACAAATAAAACAAATATAACAAACTAAAAAAGAGTGCTTAAACAATAAGATATAGACATTATTATTTTATGAAAAATGATATAAAAATGAAAAAAAATATATTTTACTTTTTTATCAATGATTTTCATTAGAACCTATAAATATTATTTAATGTTTACTCTAATTTTAGAATGAAATTGTTAAATATGAAAAATTAAAGATAGTTAATGTTAAGGGTGGATTGAAACTATTAAACTTTACAAACCTTAGGGGTGAAAATTACATTTTACACTATATAAAAATTTATTTGATTTAATTAAAATCATATAAAGTAGGAATAATAAGAATGATTTTAATATTACGATAACCGTCTGTATGATACACGGGGGATGGAAACTCAAGTTACATGACATAATGATCCTTTACATATTTATCTGACCAAATATTAACTTTTGTTAAACTTAACGACGCAATTTGCTAAAATCAGAAAAACAAGGACATAGAGTAAACAATCAACACTAAAAGAACTCATAGACTCATAGTGACATTAACTTTAAACTAGTAGACCAAAATTGTTGTTTCTTAAAACAAAAATATAATACGTCTTGAAGCAACAAACGACAATCAGCTGAAGAAAACCGACGAACCTTCGTTACGAATCAATATCAAACAACAACTTTCCCTTTTTCATAGTTCAAATCATACCGATCAAATTAACAATACATCTGTGATTAGAGGTATCAAACAACAGTTGCTGTACTATACGCCATGGGTTGTTCCTCCTCCCTTCCAGGTATCTTAATTTCCTAATTTAGGGTTTTACTGATTCGGTTAATCTCTTATTCTTCATCACTAATTGACTGACCCCATTTTTATTGAATTCATCGATTTGAGCTGGAAAGGTCTAATTTTGACTTCAAATCCGATACTAAATCCGTCTTGTTGACTTTTTGGTTGATCTTGATGGTTTGCAGATAGGAGTGCAGGACGGATAGGTGGACTTAATCCGGTTAACAATGGCGATTCTGATGCCAAAAATCTACGTGTGAAGGTAGTTTATTTGTAATTGATAGATGTTTTGTTTACAATTTGATTATTTGAATGAAATTTACCTTTTATGGCAAGATGTTAATGTATCATTGCTTCTTTATTGATGGATTTTCTTCTTTGTTGTTGCTGGATATTGTAAACATACTGACTGATTATATACCCAATTAGGTTTATTTACTTTCAATAATCAGGTTATTGAAAAATTCTCTTTCTGCATTAAGTTATATTCGCAGGATAAATTGGTTATACTAATACACCTTTTATATATGCATTTTGAGCCTCAGTATAAATTTGTTTATACTAATAAACTGGTTATTGACAAACAATTTTGCAATGTTTAATAATAACTTTTCTTACAAAATGTTTGATTTTAGCATTTTTTAAATAATTTGCCAATGAGTTCTTCCTACACGAAGATAGCTGATTTATATATTGTATTGTAATGCTTGATTCTCTCACATGAAACAAGAATAGGTTTCCTTTGTTCTTATTAACTAACTATTGCATTGATTCATGATTGTGCTTAAATCATGCATGAAACCAACATATTGTTAGGAAATATTTGGTTTTTTAAATAGAGGTTTACTAAATTAAAACCTGTGTATTGGGTCCTTGTTTGGAATTCTGTCAGAGTATTATATATTTATGTTATTAATTTTATGATATTAAAAGTAAATTAAAGAGAAACAACGAATGAAAATGTGATACATTTCGGTGAGACCCTCGCGTTGGATCTTAATTCTTTACGAAGGGACCTCAATTTTTATACTATCAACTGTTTCTTTTTTTCGTTTTTTACATAAGTTGGAGGTGTGTATTAATTAATAACTTAGAGCCATGATCTGTTTAGTTGATAGCAGGAAAAAAATTATGTTCTTTTTATAAATATGTTTATAAAAAAGCACTTACCTGAGTTTTCATTTTTACAAAATAGGAGAGAAAGAAAAATACCAATTGCAAGTTTTTTTATTTAGATATTTTTTATAGACAGAATTCAATATTGATAACACGGTCTTGCCTTAGCGTGGGCCCATTCATGGTGTTATTCATTGTAGCATAATATATTCACCAATTTTGAAGCTGTATTGTTTATTTGTTTGCAAATGTGTTTATGAATCCATGAAATATAAACACTAATGCAGGAATAAATATAAGTTATCATGCATGAAACTTTTGGTAAATATATGCATATATATTTTACACCACACCACGGTATTGAATACCACATAATCACAATTAGGTGAGGTTACATGAAGTTCAATTTTATGTTTGTTTGTTTATATTTGTTCATTTAATTTATTAATAAATCCTCTACACATGTTAATTATTGTAGTATAAATGTATAATAATATATTCACAAAATGTGAACCTTTATTGTTTGCTAATGTGATCTTGCATAAGTAAATTCCATACAATAATGCATGACACTTTAGTAAATAATTACTCTTTTATTATCCACTCTTCCCAAATTTATTTATTTTTATTATTTTAATTACAGCTGGTGCTGTTAGGTGACTCTGGTGTTGGAAAAACCTGCATTGTTCTTCGCTTTGTCCGTGGTCAGTTTGATCCAACTTCCAAGGTTACTATATATTATTACTTTTTTTATTAATATTTAATAGATTATAGTTTTATATTAAAATATTTACTTATTTTGCTAGTTTTAACAACAGGTTAAGCTTCTGTAGACTGGCAGAAACTATCGCCTAAATTATCTATAATTTGTTGAATTTTCTAACCATTCCTTTTTATAAATTCCCTGAAATGAAAATAATCAAATCATTATGCGATTTACTTACATGTACCGATTATTTAATTATTTCAGGTGACTGTTGGAGCTTCATTCTTGTCACAAACAATAGCTCTGCAGGACTCAACTACAGTTAAATTTGAAATTTGGGATACTGCAGGCCAGGAGAGGTAATTCCCAAAATTAAATTTTATTTTATAATTAAACAACACTTTTCTTACGATAATTTATTTATTTTTTTTAATTTGTCTAGATATGCAGCTCTAGCCCCGCTTTATTACCGAGGTGCAGCTGTTGCGGTTATTGCGTATGATATAACTAACCCCGACTCGTTCCATAAAGCTCAACATTGGGTCAAGGTTTGACCATCATTTTTTTTTAATTTTTGTTTTTTTAACTGTCAATTAGATAAATTTAATTAAAATTTTCGTTCTGTAGGAGCTACAAAAGCACGGGACCCCTGATATTGTATTGGCTTTAGTTGGTAACAAGGCTGATCTTCAAGATAAACGCGAGGTGTCAGTTCAAGTAAGAAACATGCTTCGTTTTATAAGATAGTTAAATTATAGGTAGAAAATTTGACCCATTTACTTTCAAATGGGTCTATATGGGCTTTTTTTCATTATTTTTTTATTCTTTAAAGTTAAACTCGTTATTCTTTTTTAACATTTTTCCTAGATTTAATTTATTTTTATTATTTGCTTGATATTGCTCGGTAATTATTAAGCTCGTTATTTGCTTGATCTTTTAAATATTTAGTCTACTTTAATATATTTTGTTAGTATTAGCTTAAAACTTGTTACGTAATGACTTGATTTAGATCCAAATTTGGTTAATTACTTGATTCGCGACTGAATCTGTAAATATAGAAAATGTGAATAATAGAATGTTAGCACAACCCGACTGAACTGTTTTTTATATTTAGCGATATAAAACCGACTGTAAAAAATTTCCGACTCCCATGAAAACATTCATCGGTCCACCACCGTCAACTATGAGAAAAGACATTCTCTCCCTTTGCCTTTTGTTAACAAATTACTGATTTGCCCCTGTTTAACATTATTATACTTGTTTTGTACAAGGACGGAATTGACTATGCAGAAAAGAACGGAATGTTCTTCATTGAAACTTCTGCCAAAACAGCTGATAATATCAATCAGTTATTTGAGGTAAGATCGGTAACTAGCATTTACGCCTTCTTTTCTATCATTTTAAAAACTTATTTATTTGACCCGATTTTGTTTTTCCACTATTATCACAGGAAATTGCAAAGAGATTACCTCGACCACCTCCGTCATGATAACTTCAAAATATCAAAAATAAACATTATTGTTGGTTGTGGTGTGATTATGGTAAGTTGATGTATATTTGTAAGATGATGTTTTTGTGTTAATGGCTTTTTATTTGTTGATTTCGTGTTGCGTTTGCTGAACCAGAATTGTTATTGTAATCTCGAACGCATGTTTCGTCACTCTGTGAGCTCGGTTAACATGTGAAACTAGAAAGTTGTCGACATGGAACGTAGTTATATATATATATATATATATTAAGTTCATGCGCGGGTTAAAATGCATATGCAAGCAAGTCCACCAAAGATGATTCATGTTATAGAAGTATAAAATTTAAATGTGAGATGTTATATACATCTCTTGGTACAAACATAATAAAAGAATACAAGCACGAAATATTTTGGATTGAAGTTGCCAAAAATATCGATTTAAATTTTGAGTGTACATTAATAAGCCATAAAGGAAGTACTTAATGTAACATGGGGAATAAAAGAATGAGTATTTGAAACTAGAGAGTGTTCAAGGTTTGGTTTTTATTGTTTTTTTATTGAACCTTGAACCGAACTGTTACTAATAGTTTTTAATTTTTATAAACTATAACCAAACGTTGAAATTCTAAACCAAATCAAACCAAAATGTGAAATGTGGTTTGGTTTCACGGTATGTGCTTATTTGATTTATACAATTGTTAACATAAAAGATACCCAAGAAATGCTTATAACAAGTCCAAATTTTAGATATAATACACTTTTTAATTGGATTTTAAGTTAATGGACTTTTTAAAATAAGGAAAACTGAACTTGGTATTAATTTAGGTGTACTATATGACATGGCAGTTAGTTCACCCTAACCACTAATAACTGTCAATGACAGTCAACTACCCAAAAATTCATTTAATTAACAATCTGGACCATTTTGCCCCTTGCGACATACGACACTTATACTACAATCTGGAACAACTATTGCTTCACATCTGCAACGTTATGATATGAATCAGCAATTTGCGATGTCAAATACTCACTCGCGCCAGCAACAAACTTGTCATTGTTATCATCATAAACTGCACCGGCAACATCTTTAATTATCCTTTCTAAGACAACCTTTGCTTTCACTTTATCATTTGCAGCAACAATACTTTGTTCACCTTCTGGTTCAGATTCTCCACTATGCATAATCTCACTTTCTGTTTCACTTTCTTTCATACTTGGATCACTAGTTGAATCAAAACCTTCTTGTTCATTCACACCTGCATTCAAGTAAATCGGACCGCACATTCTTTCTGCCAGTTATGTTGTTGTGGGCGAACGGTTTAATAGTGCAAGTATTAGGGCTTGTTTGGTTCGAGGAATTTCTTGGAAATGGAATTTGAATTGGAATTTATAGGATTCCATTGAAAATACAAAATGTGTTTGGTTGTATATGTTACGGAACTGGAATGTATGTTCATGGCAAACAGTGGTGGAATCGGTGGCAGGGGCTGCAGGTGGCAGAAAGCGATGGCGGCAGGTGGCAGGAGGCGTTGGCTGCTGGTGGTGGCAGTAGGCGGTGGCGTCTGGTGGCGGCAGAAGGCGGTGGCGGAAGGTGGCAGTGGTGACGGGTGGTGGCGGGCTGTGACGGCAGGTGGCAACGGGGAGTGGTGGCGGCGGGCGGTGGTAGTTTGGGGCTGTTGGTGGTAGCAGATAACACATTCCTATGAAATTCTCCAAAATCCTTTAGATCATGGAAGGATTTTGAATTCCATCAAGTGTGAGATTTGGTTGGAATTCATTTCAATTCCAATTCCTTTTCATAGCCAACAAAACACAACAAGTGATGAAATTCAAATTCCAAATCACTTAAATTCCATTCAATTCCGTCCAAGCAAACGGGCCTTAGTCTATGAAAAAGAATATATATTAAAAATGGGCGTAGTACAAGTATTCAGTTGGTTTTTAAATTTGTTGATAGTGTTACATAATAGCAGATTGACCAATGACACTCTCAAATTTCATTTTCGTTACCATTGGCAACCCAACAACATAATCATCAAAGATTTACACTTGATTTCGTTCACAATTATAATACTAAACTAAAACGTGAAACATACAATCTAAATTTTGGTGTTAGTTGAGCATAAATATGTAATGATTATTGTTATAAATCGAACACAAGCCCAACCAGCCGGGCCCAACTAGGAATATCACTTGATATAAACGAAGCAGAGATGAGAATACGGTATGAAAAAATATGACTAGTGTGAAGTGTTCGTCTTCCCCATCTCACTCTCTGTAATTTCTGAGCTTCCCATTTCCTCTTCTCTAGTACTTATCATTGATTACTTTCTATTCTTATCTGTAATCAATCAGAAAATCAATAGAAATTTATCATATTCAATACCTGTTCGTAATTTTGCTGAGTTGTGAAATAACCATTCACAACAATTATGATACTAGATTGCCCTTAATAAAGAAAGTGAAATAATATGCCAATGCTTGGAAAAAATCTTGTACAATTGTACAAAGAAGTGCCTCTATCCATCCTAGGGAATATGGATGGCAATTTCTAACACGAATCCACAACACGAAATGAAATTAATCATGTTTAGGGTTGAAAAATCTAACCCGTTTAATAAACGGGTCGTTCTTGAGCTAACTTGCTTAATAATTGGTTCGGATTCACGTTGACTCGCTTGCTAAACAAGTCAACCCATTGATCCGTGTAAGTTTTAAAAAAAATAAAAGATTACGTTAGATTTTCTTTTCCCTCATCGACTACCCTTCATTTTACTTATAATTTTATGACGTCCTAACTCGTTCTAGTTTTAAAAAATTTCAAAATACTCGACTTTAAGAGTGACTTTCCATCTTCGACACATGATCATTTTGCCAATTTTTCTTAAATTTCAGGCAGACATAATATTTAAATAGTCAAAATGAATATGCAAATAGTCAAAATGATCATTTTGACTATTTGCATTTCATATTTGCATATTATCATATTATGCCTACGGCCTTGCTGCATTTCTTAGCATATTTCTTATCTGTATTAGTTCATCTCTGAAAATACTCGATTGCTTGTAAATAAAGCAATATAATCGCATATAAATACTTTTAAGGCACTAAAAGCTCCAGAAATGTTTTTAACACATCAAATATATTATAATAGAGTGATACTAAAGATGCTTCATTTCCTATTATTTTTACTTGTTATACACTTATACCCCACCCCTACATTTGTTAAATTAAACACTATTTTTCTTTTGCAATATTATTTAACATCTCACCCTTTATATGTCAGATCAAATACTTTAAACTCCTATTTTTTTTATTTGTGTATACATTTTGTCTTTTTTATGTGAAATCGATAAAAAGAAGTAATATTGAATGAAAATCCCGTGATTCACTTAAACTTACCTTAATGTTTATACATCCATAATCCATTTACGAAAAGTCAACCCTAAATAACCCATATATAAAATATCAAGAGACGACTTGCAATTACAATTAAGAAAACTATTTAGAGAAAATTTGAACAGAGAAAAAAATTTATCCATTTAGGTTTTATGAAATTAGTAATTGCTGGTAAGTTCATTGATACTAAATCAGATTAAGAACGTAACCTAGTAATTTATTCAAAATCTAGTGACAACAGACAATCATTGTTGTTAAAGCATAAGGTATTATTAAGAATTATCTTTATTATATAAAAAGTAATTTCACAAAATCATATCAGATCAAATCAATAAAATAATATTAGGAACAATAGAGCACTAAAATACCAAAAAGAAAAACCAAAAAGAAAAAAATGTCTACAAAATATCTAAAGTGAGGGGTATGGTAAGTTAGATGGTCTAACCCTGCTCTTTATTATAAATATAATAAAAAACATACAAGAAAAGGGACGATGGACAGAAATATATCACTATCATTTCACTATCTTGTATAGTTACGACTTATAATGAAAAGAAATATTACTTCACGTTGTTTGGCATGCAAGAAAATATAAGGGAATATAATACAACTTATGGGTCGAGTCATGGTTATAGCCATCGGATCATGGGTTGAGTCCTGGTTTGTGTCATGGTTCATGTCATTTATTCGGGTCATGTTTTGGGTCATAGGCTGTGTGTCAAGTCATGGTTCGGTTCATGGGTCTATTCATGGGGCCGGTTATGGTTCAACTCATGAGTCAGGTCGTGGGTTGGATCGAGGTTGAGACATGGGTCCAGTCATGATCGAGCCCTGCAACTGGTCATGGTTTAGGTCAAAGGGTCGAGTTATGGTTTGGGTCATTAATCAGATAATTTCTTTAAGGAAATGAATGAATAAACACATTCAGCCTCCCCAAAGAATGAAAATCATTAAAGTTAAATGAAAGAATAAACACATTCAGCCTCCCCAAAGAATGAAAATCATTAAAATAGAAGAAATTACATGTGAATGGTTTCGATACAAACCAAGTTTTTCGTAAAAACTATGAGAACCAAAGTGTTATTTTAAATAACAAAGTAGTATCACAATATTTTTCATGTATTTTTGTAAAATTATGAAATCCAAAGTGATAGTATAAATACAAGGTGCTGTTATAATATTTTTACAATGCTATGTTTGTATATAAGACATAACTTTTAATAATAGCACTTTGTTAGTTATAAATATTTTTTTTGACAAATTATGAGATCCAAAGTGATCATATAAATGACAAGGTGCTATTGTAATATTTTCACAGTGATATGTTTGTATATAAAACATATTTTTTTATGGTAGCACTTTGTTATTTATAATAACACTTTGGTTCTCACACTTTGGTTCACTCGTATGCGGTAACCAAATATGTTTCTTCATTTCAACGTAATAACACATTTTATTCCAGCTTTCATTCATACATACCAAACACTACCTTATTATATTAACAAGTTAGTTCAACCCACTTAAAACCCATTAACACTTATGACTCGTTAGAAAAACATATTATATGGGTCATGTTAATGTCACCCATATTTTAGCGAGTGCTGGTTAGGGCTAATGTATTTGACATAGATAAATATACGAGTCGTTTATGATTCACTATTTTAACCCACCAACCCGAACCCCGTTGCATCACAAGCCAACACGAGTGACACCCCTAATGCACACAGAGAACAAAAAAAACCTCAAATAGTGGAAGTGATTTGAAACTAAAGATACTATAACTCTATAAGCTTTCAGAATTTCTTTAGACGCCAATTTTTGCTTCTAGAAACGGATTCGTTTATTGATAATATTATTTTTCCTCTCAAAAAGGAAGTTTCCAAACTCGTATTTCATTTTTGCGTTGCATGAGTGAACCGGGTGCAAGTGTGTGACATACATTTCAAATAAGACGACATAGAATTTAAGAAATAAGAAAAAATAGTAAATGAGATAAAGACTTTACAATCACATAATAATAAAGTAATAAAAATTTGTATTTTCAAACATATAGTAATTAAGATAGTGACACGGAAGAAATTTGACATGTTGGTTTTTGACTAGAGAAAAGTCTTAGTGGACCCAAGTGTAAAGAATCCTAAAGCTGTAACAAAGAAATTTATATTAATAAAAACTTAAGTAAATCTCAATAAAGAATTATTATATACTTAAGATTCATGATACACTTACCACCACCACCACCATCATCATCAATTCATCATCATCATCATCATCATCATCATATCCAAGTTTCCCGGTATGGATTTTCAATCCAAGATTTTGTTATTCTCATATGTTTTATTCTTGCTAGAGTCAATTTCTGCAGCACCAGACACCATATATGCAAATCAAACAATCAAAGATGGCGACACGATCGTTTCCGATGATCAAATGTATGAATTTGGATTCTTTAGTCCGGGAAAATCAAACAACAGATACCTCGGAATATGGTACAAGAAAATATCATATGGTACGAACGTATGGGTTGCTAACAGAGAGACACCAATTGCAGATAAATCAAGCATACTCAAACTTACCAAACAAGGAAACTTACAAATTCTCAACGGCAACGGTACAGAAATCTGGTCATCCAATTCAACCAGTAATAATAATAATAATGATAATAATAATAATAATAATAATAATATGGTGGTGCAGCTTTTAAATACCGGAAATCTTGTTGTGTGGGATAGAAGTGGTAGCAAAGAAAGTGTAATCTGGCAAAGTTTTGATTACCCGGTTGACACGTTGTTACCCGGAATGAGATTTGGGAAGAATTTAGTAACCGGAAAAGAGTGGTCTCTGATACCATGGAAGAGTCCGGATGATCCATCACCCGGCCCGTATTACCATTGGTTAGACCCGACCGGATACCCACAAATATTTGTAACACAAGGTCCGGTTTTACTATGGAGATTCGGTCCATGGAACGGTCTTAAGTTTCAAAGTTTACCACTCGGGAACCCGAGTTCAATTTACTCGGTTGAGTTCGTTCTCAACGACGAGGAAACGTATTTCACATATGAACTCAAAACTTCAGCGGTTCAGAGGATATTCGTGATGCCGGATAACACCGCGATGCAATTGCATTGGATTGAACAAATTCAAGAATGGGCGATGTATAGTATTCAAGCGGAAACCGATAGATGCGGTCGTTACGGGCTTTGCGGGCCGTATGGAAGTTGCAGCATTAGCAGATACCCGCCTTGTAAATGTTTAGCGGGTTTTAGGCCACGGGTACAAGACGAATGGGATAGAGCAAACGGGTCGAGCGGGTGTGTACGCGTTCAAGATTTAGATTGTGGAATTGGAGATGGTTTTAGAAAAGTTTCAGGTATAACATTTCCAGACACGCGACGCGCGTTGTATAATAAGAGTATGACTCTTGAAGAATGTGAAATGGCTTGTAGAAGGAAGTGTGAATGTACCGCGTATGCGAATTCGAATATTACAAATGGTGGAAGTGGATGTTTGTTATGGTTTGGTGATCTTGTTGATATTAGAGTGTATGATGAAAAGCAAGATATTTATATCAAATTGGCTGCATCTGAATTAGCAGGTACACACACATTTTGACTTGAAAAAAGTCAATGTTCTTTTTTTTTGGCATAATTAACTGATTTATAGTTCATCATTCAATGTAGATTCACAGTCGGGTTTTAACAAGAGAAATATAATAGTCTCACTGGTATTTACAACTTCATCAGTTGTTATGCTTCTGTTTGCAGTGGTGTACGCGTGTATAAAGAAAACAAAAAGGATTCGAATGGAAAAAAGAGGTAATTAAGATATAATATTTTTGGAGGAATCATTATTATTTATTACATTTTTCCAGCTTGTGTAAATTTTTGGTACATTTATGTAATCAAAAGAGGATTTTGTAGGAAACTGGTATGGTCTTAATAAAAAAAGCAACAGTTTTCAGATGGAAGATCTTGATGAGTTACCTTTTTTTGGTTTAAGTAAAATAGCAAAAGCTACCGATAATTTCAGCATTAACAAGAAGATTGGACAAGGTGGATTTGGATATGTTTACAAGGTAGTTAACTAATTTTTTATATACTATCAGTTTTGTAGAAATCGCTAGACACTAATAGGGCAGTGGGGTATCGACTAGCGATTAATAGGGATTATCAGACTAAAATTTAAGTAAGTAATTTTCTAAAACCTATACACACATTGTTGAACTATTTTGACCATATTTGGACCAAGTTTAACCGATTTTGACATATTTTTACCCTTTTTTACTGTACCAATTTTATGTTGAATTAGGTGAAACTGCAACGTGAGACCACGGATTACTGATTAAACACCGATTAATACTGGTTTTTACAACACTGTATACTGCTATGAATCATGAACCAAAACTGAAATCTTACTATTTTAGGGTGTGTTGGAAGACGGACGAGAGGTGGCGGTAAAGAGGCTCTCAGAAACATCCAAGCAAGGAACTGATGAATTCATGAATGAAATCAAAACCATTGCCAAACTTCAGCATCGAAATCTTGTGAAACTTCTTGGATACTGCATCCACAAAGATGAACTGATAGTGATTTACGAATACATGACAAATAAAAGCTTGGACTTGATTTTATTTGGTTTGATTCTCTCTCTCTCTATATATGATTTCACATAGTACCTTAACTTTATGTAGAAAAAATATCTTGATTCATGCCAAATCAATGCTTATCTCAATCATTAACCTTTTGTCAGATGAAACCAGAAGTATGATGCTTGACTGGCGTCAACGCTTTAATATAATACACGGGATGGCTCGAGGTATTCTATATTTACATCAAGATTCTAGCTTGCAAATCATCCATAGAGATCTCAAAGCAGGTAATATTCTGTTGGATACTGACATGAACCCTAAAATCTCCGACTTTGGTCTTGCTAGAAGGTTTGTAGGATTTGATGCAACCGCTAAGACAAAGAAAGTAGTTGGGACACAGTAAGAATCTTAAAAAAATGGTTTATTTAGATTAATTTGCTACTAAAAACAAGATCCTAACATGTAACTATTCTACAGTGGTTACATTTCTCCAGAGTATGCATTATACGGACGGTTCTCTACAAAGTCAGATGTATTTAGCTTTGGCGTTTTGGTATTGGAGATAGTGAGTGGTAAGAAAAACAGAGAATTCTCTCATGATGGTCACAATGACAACCTTCTTGGACACGTATGTTACTCTCGTCAAATTAATTTTTCATCAAACATTTTTTGTGAATACTTTATATATTTATATGTTTGGTGTAATTTAGGCTTGGAGACTATATAAACAAGAGCGGTCCATTGAACTCATAAGTGCATCTTTACGCGATTCATGCATTGTCACTGAAGTGTTACGATCAATACAAGTCGCGTTATTGTGTGTGCAACATCATGCAGAAGATAGACCAACTATGTTGTCAGTGGTACTAAT
>WOUH02000006.1:4528595-4545240 GCA_009936405.2 Stevia rebaudiana
GCTGAAACCGAACGAGCATATTCCGAGCATTTTTCGAGCGAACGTCGAGCGAGTTTCGAGTTTCGAGCAATTTGGACAGCCCTACCTAAATCATATCAAATTATATCCTCAACAACGAAATCTAACACTGATCGTGCCGCCTATGATTCTTCTAACTCGCGTGTTAATAAAACTATCATCTTTTCTTTGTCAGCTTCACTATCTGGAATCATTTTCTTCAGGTCACAAAATACAACACCTTGATCAAATCTGGCATCTGACTCTACTACATCTTAAAAGAAAAAAACAGAATTAGAAAAAATAATGATTAAATAACCATGTAAAAGTGTTTAGAAAAAAAAAACTACTGAATTAGAAAAAATGATCAATACATGTAACCCAAACACCCATCATATTCAAAATTAATCAAATTGTTCCCTCTCTTGATTCTGCAAAATACTAGAGACAAAAATTGAGTCAAGAACTTCAGCATTGACTGAAGAATCGATCGAATGAAAACCTTAACCATTGCAATTTCCTTGAGAATGAAAACTAACAAAAATTTTAGGGGACGTCTTACATTTTCCAACCCAACCAACTAGTGATCTTATAAATTAAAATTACTTGACAGCTCAAGGGGTGTTCATCGGGTCAACCCTCGGAGTTCGGGTTAATCGGGTCGGGTTAGTCGGGTTTTTCAACAACAAAAATTTGACCCGCAACCCGACCCGTATAAGGTTCGGGTTAGTCGGGTCACAGGTTAGTCAGGTCGGGCGAGTTGGGTTAATCGGGTCGGGGCAGAAAAAAGTTCAAAGAATACTAATTCGTACCAATTTTTAGCACACCTAATCACCTTAACCAAGTTTTGATACAAAGATTAAAAAGTTGGGTGGCATCATCAAAATTGTACTTTTAATTCGTTAAATACGTAGTCAAACTCATAATGTATACAAAGATTAAAGTGTCACGTGACATAAAAAATGATGGAATTAAAATTTCGAACACATTTAACAAAAAAAAAGTCAGTGGCATTACTCCATGTAAAAGGATACTAAAATTTCAATCCAAAACAATTTTGAAGTTTATAGTTAAAAAATATAAGAACTATTATAATATTTTAATTTAAAAAAAAAAGCTTAATCGGGTTATTCGGGTTGACCCGCAACCCGAATAAATTTAAATATATAACCCGCAACCCGACCCTATTAGTACTTCGGGTTAGTCGGGTTGACCCGAATAACCCTATTAACATATGTTGACCCGATTAACCCGACCCTAATAAGCAAACACAAATCAACAAATAAACCATCAATAATTTACCAATATGTTTAAAATATGCTCTCGCGATTAACAACTGTAAATATGTACTTGATAATCAAAATCCAAATAAAAATTAAGTACTTATCGTACCGTCTTGATCAACCAAAGGGTAATCAGAAGCACTACAATCTCAATTTCCAGCAATCATTAAAACCAATAAGCTATATGGATGAATCACAACGACTACACTCCAATTACAAAGAATTCATGTAAATTAGCATTGAAGTTGTAAACACTAATCCTAAACACGTTGAAATCAAAACAATTACCTTCCACATAAACGTAAATCTAGAATCGAGAGATGATGATTGATGTTGAATCTATTATTAAAGTGAACTTAGGTTTACAAAGAGCGGCGAATGAAGACACCGGAGAAGGAGGTAGGAGAAGGCAGGCGGAGCAAAGAGCATGGTCAATATGTGGTCGTTGGGCATGGGAGGCTGGGAGCGATATATGCGAATACGGCTGTGTTCCTGAGTTCACTTAAGGAGAGAAAGAAAAGAAATGCAAGGAGAGAGAAGGAAAGGAAATAAAAAGAAAAGAAAGGAAGAGGATGAAAAGCTTTCCTTCCAATTCCTTCCAAATCCGAAGGAAAAGGAACTTAAACAATTTTGCCTAGTTTTCCTTCCATTTCCTTTCTTTTCCATCCTTAAATGAAACTCGGGAACACGACATATTTTATTTTCCTTTCTTTTCTTTCGTTAAATGAAACTCGATAACACAAACAAATTTTCATTTCCTTCCATTCCATTTCTTTTCTCTCCTTAAGTTAACTAGGGATTTAATTTTTGAGAAGAGGTTAGAACTGTCTTAGAAGTAGTGGAACATGTCTGCTAGAAAAAGAGGACACGCTGACCTATTTAAATGAAAGGTCTTTTAAAAAGCAAACGTTCTACAGAATCAATGTCTATGGTCTGCGCTGCATAGACAAAAAAATTTTAAAAGTTCTTCTCCATAAAAACAAACATCACCTTAATCTAGCCCCTTTATTTTGAAAATGTACACATGTGTTACTTTTTAGAAAAAACAAAACATACGTTACTTTTTCAAATGGATGACCCAAATCAATAAATGAAGGGTCAAGAATAGCTTTTAATATTATGTTCGCATAATACGCACCTCCTATATAAATATTAGTGTATGTATAAATATATATATAAGGGAAATATAATGTGAAAGCCCTCTCGAGTTGAGAAACCCAAAAAACTTTAAATAACACTCGAAAACTCTAAGTTAAAAAAATTATTATTATTTAAAAAAAAACTCACTTTTAAATACATTTTCGTCAGTTTTTATAAAAAAAAATGAAAAAGCGCAGAGTACTTAAAAAAAAAATACCCCTAAAATAAAAAAAACCCGTTTTTTTTTTTTAAATTCCAGCAAAAAAAAATTGTAACATATGTAAAATTGAGTCTTTTCATATGTATATATGTGTGTTTTTGTGTCTGTATATTAACCAGCAACACCTTGATCTCTACTCAGGATTTGAACATATAAAGGGTACCATCTTTGGTAGGCCGCCGTACACCATTTTATAATATACAATAAGGAGATGCCTTTTCTACTTAGATCAAATAGACCTGCATATGGCATATCCGCATATATATCCTGTATTCATTGGAAAAATACACCAACATAGCTATGTTTTATATTTTGGCATATGTATGTTGTATTCATTGGAAAAATACACCAAGTAAGCTATATATGTTTTAAATTTACGAAGTTATTTAGTGGACAAAACTTAATTTTTTTTTTATTAGCAATCTATTCACTTGCAAATACAGTAAACTATTATCATAAACTAGTAGTGCATTCGTATTCATTGTTAAATACACTAACTATCCTTAGTAATTAGTATATCTGTATTTTATTTACATGTGAACACAAGTTGGGTATTCACTGGCTATTACACACTCTAGTTTTCATGATCAAGAAGTAGTTATTCATATTGAAGACCATAAACAATTTCAAAGTTCTATAGGTATCATAACACTAGTGAATTTTGACTAAAACACTCAACTTCTCTAGAAATGAAATATGAGTATTATAATTTGTTGGATATTTTAGTGTAATTAGAGATTTGGTATGACATTCAAATAAGAGTGCACGCTTATTTGAATGTCATCGGGACTAACGGGAATTCGGGGGCAGCGCCCCCGAGAAAGCGGGGTCCAAGGGGCTGCAGCCCCGAGCGGGGTCCAAGGGGCAGAGTCGAGCTGAGAAAATCTGTTTCGGACAAAATTGCGTTATATTTAACTTGAGGGACCAAACGTGTAATTTGGTTAAAATTACCCTAGCAGTTATCGAGAATCAGTTTTAATCTCGATGATGGATCAGAAAACCGCTCACTTGAATTCTCTCGAATTCTCTCTAATTTCCAGAGAAATCACATAACAAATTCGCATACTTAACTCTTGATTTTGATTTTATCCGATTGAACATTGGTATCCACTCCAATTTTTAATCTGATAGTGATTTACACGACTTCAGAAGGATCCGATTACGAATTTCTACAACAAGTTGAACACTTGTTAACTAGGCAAGTTTTTTGTCAGATAATGCTCATCTGGCACCCTCACATCCCATATTTCAGAGAGCTAGTTTTTTGTCGGATGGAGCTCATTTGACAGCCTCATAGCCCACTTCTAAGATGGAATGTTTTTGCTAAATAGTTCTCATCTGGTGCCCTCATAACCCGCTTCAAAGAAATGGGCTTTGAGGGTGCCGGATGAGCTGAATCTAGCAAAAAACTTGCTTGGTTAACAAGTGTACCTCTCATTTGTAGGATTTTGGTCCCATCAACTTCCAGGGTCTGTTTGATATGAGGTAATGGAATGGACGAGGGAACGAAATGGACGAGTAATGGAATGTACAAGGGAATGAAATGGACGAGTAATGGAATGGACAAGGGAATGAAATATATGATTACCAATTCATTGTCATTTTTGGTTACCAGTGGTAATAATGTGAATTATTACTTCATGTTATTTGGTAGATAGAAATAGATGAAGGAATAAAATATAATTTGGTTCCGGTCATGGTTTTGGTCATTGTTTGGATCATCGATCGGGTCGTGGTTCAGCTCATGGGTCGGTTCGTGGTTCAGGTTGTGGGTCGGGTCATAGTTTGGTTCGTGGTTCGGCTCGTGGTTCGTGCCATGGTTCGAGATATGTGTTCAGCTCATGTGTCGGTTCTTGGGTCGGGTCATGGGTTAGGTTGTGATTTGGGTCGTTGATCGCTCCATGTGTTGGTTCATGGGCCAGTCCATGATTCGGTTCATGGGTCGGGTCATGGTTCGAGCCATGGGTCGAGATATGTGTTCAGCTCATGCGTCGGTTCTTAAGGTCGGGTCATGGGTTAGGTTGTGATTTGGGTCATGGATCGCTCCATGTGTCTGTTCATGGGCCAGTCGATGATTTGGATTATGGGTCGGGTGATGGTTCGAGTCATGGTTTGGGTCATGAGTCAGGTTATGGTTCGAGTCATTGATCGGGTCATGGTTTGGATCATGTGTTGGGTAATGGGTTTGATCATGGTTTCGATCATGAGTCGGGTACTGGGTCGAGTCATGGGTTGCATCATTAATCGATCAATATTCCTTCAAGGATTTAGTGAAAAAAACAAATCTTTCCCAAGGAATGAAAATCATTAAAAGAGAAGAGATCGAATTTCTTATGTAATGATACATACCATTCATAAGTATAACGAAACTTGTTTTCTTTCATTCCAATGTAATAACTAATTTCATCCATTCATGCATACCAAACGTTACCTAATCCGGCAAAAACCTTGCCCAATTGTGTGTTTTTGGCTACGTGGCACATGTTGATAGGTTGAAAGTGTAATGAATATGCTAAAAGTCTTGGTATTCTGGTAAAACATATGATCGACCATTTTAGTGATTATCTCTAATATTAAACCTGTTTCTTATTATATTTAAATGTTACAGTATTTTAATTATAAATACAGATTAAAATAATGCCGACTTTAGGTAGGAAAGTCTAAACATATTTACAGATTGTTATAACTATGACACATAAATAGTGATAGTAATGTAATTACACATAAGTGTTTCTATTTCTCTATCATCACTGTATCCTCAACATTACGTACGAGTGCTTAGATGGTTTTGTAGCTTTCTACGTAAAATTGGTTACTTAAACAAATTAAAAACCTGACAAGCATATTCTGAAATGCCTATTGATACTTAGAAAAAAAATCGAACAAGCCCTCTCTATCCATACAGTTGATTTAAAAAACGAACTAATGAAGAAACTTAGATATAAGAAAAATCCCAATATTCTTTCTCGCGGATATTTTGGGTGTTTTGTACTTTGTTAAACCCTAATTAGGTGTTTTGTTGACCCCCTATAGATATTTTGAATCATTTGAATGAGCTGGATTATTTTTCAAATGCAAGGATTGCATATAGAATAATATTGCTGCCTATTTCAGTTATGGTGGGCATTGGCAGAAATAAGTTTTCTTAAATGTCCCAAGAAATACTTAGCAGATTGGCATTGATAGCTATCGAGAACGAAATCTTAGAAAGTATAAACTTCGATGAGATGATAAAAGAATTTGCTACAAACAATGATAGGCGAGCTTCACAAATCATGGGTTAGCAGTTACGGTATGTCATTCTTATACTATGATTTTTCTATATTTATTGTTATAACGTTACTCGTGGTTTAAAAAAATAGTTTATATAATTGATAATTCGTTTGTGTCTAAAGGAAAAAAAAATTCTAACTCGTCCCAAACACTTGAATACTTAGGACCGACCTTGCTTTCCGCGATTAACGAACAAAAAAAGAAAAGGTTTGGTTACGATCTTAATTGGTCAATGAATAGTTTGCTTAATATGTGGTTGGTTTGTTTAGGTCTTTAGTGATCGTTACTAGAAATAATATTAAATCTAAATATGATTGTTTAATTGATTGATGTGAGAGGCGTATTCCCTAAAGCCAACACATAACATGTCATCCAATATTGATTAGACACCAAATTGGAGCCATCATTTTGAATTGGTTCCATGTTCTTTCTCCATCATTAAAATCCTTCTATTTTCACCTAATGATCCATTTAAATTATTAGTTTAAACTGTAATTATCATTTCACCTTTTTTTTTCAAATTGTAATAAATCACTCTTATGCATAGTTGACCATAATAGTGTGATGAATGAACCTGATATTACTAATTTACCCATTATTATATTTTGGAACATATTTATGATATTAATAGGTAGGATGCAAGGACTATTAGGTTCTAATCTAGTATAAATGTATATGGCCATTGTAGAATACTAGAATATTTTATAGGTAGGATGCAAGGATTCTACTCTAATCTAAATTAAACATATTTATTTACAAGTATTAAGTGTTCACCATCAAAATTTATTTGCACACCATCATCAACCGAATCTGGTAATTCTCATATAATTAACACAACATGACTGATTTTTCATGTTATTCAACAAAGAAAACATCGTCTCAAGCCTCAACACCCACTTGTGTCAAATATGAACGATCTCATCTCTTTGTATTATTTACTTATTAAATTTTGTTTTTTGCAACATAACCCAATTTATCGTCTTAAAGGAAAAAAGAAATAATACTTAGAGATCGTTACTAATAGTATCTATTTATTAAGTTAAGTTTGAGCATAAAAGTTGACTTTTGGAAGACGGGAGATGATATTTGTGTTGATTGCATCTAGATTCCCTTTGTTGGGACAAACCTACATCCTCCCCCTACCCCTATCGTACCTTTACCTAATACATAATTAGTATTTGTCCTTGTAACTATTTATCCTGACCTTTACCTAATGCATAATTAGTCTTTATCATTAAAACTATTTATTAAGCATTATCATCACTTGGACTTGTAGCCAAATGACATTGATAATTGCTTTTACGTCCTTATTAAACATAACTATGTGAAACTTAGAGTAAAAAACTATCAAGCAAAACTGTTAAGCATCTAACACCTCTTAATTTAAGTCATGTAATTTTAACGGGTCAAATATGTAAAATCTTCATACGTAACTAGAAGAAAAATGGAACCGTCGTGTCAACGATAGAACTAAAAATACGATTCTAGATTAAATAGGAAAAGATTACAAAGCAATGCGCAAATTCGAGATTGGGTGATCTCCAGAGCAAACAAGGTATATACCCTTAATTTAGAAAAAAAAAAGAAAAAAAAACATCGACAAAACTCAAATAAGATATCCCTATCATAAATACAATAAAAATAAGAAATTGTTATGACTCACGTTCTTAACACGTGGTTTACCCTGCTTCATATTCATATTCAAATTCTTCCATCCACTGATTTTCCCACCATTCAGCTTTAATGGGACCTAACCCGACTCATAATGCCTCAAATATGAAGTTGGGCTCGTATCAATGCAACCGGCCCGGAGAATCGACTTACCCTCATGTGGGGTAACAGAAAATGGAACTCTTAGGCCAGTAATGTGTAACTCGAATGGTTCAATAGTGAGGTTTCAAAATGTGGCAACTTGTTGATCATCTGATGTCGGTAAACATGTCAGCTTGTAGTCTTGATCACTGAGAGTGAATGCTACGGACATCTCCTTCCAATTGCCATGAACTGTGTTAAAGATGGCTAACCATTTTATCCCGAGAACCACATTAGCCCCTCCCATTTTATCCTGAGAACCACCTAAGTTGTATCAAATAAGTTATGATGGATGTAGCAGATTGACCAAATAAGGCATGGAGACTAATTTCAGCAAAGTTCTCTTGGTTTTGATGTTCTGTAACAGCAGGAATTACCTTGAGGTTGCTCCTCCACTTTCTCGGCTAGTTCTAGCAACTTCAGATTGTCAGTCTTGCATTGATGCCCCGTTGCAAACTTGTCGCCGCATCTAAAGCATTACCCTCATTTGTAACGTGCCCGTTTTTCAGCCTAAGATATGTGAGTTTCTGCCTATTTATATAGTGTAAGGCTCATGTGGCTGAGTTTGGATACGAATTCAAGTGCAAGGCTCAGTGTCGGGTTTCTGTATATGAACATCATATTTCGGTTCATCTTTAAGCCCAATGAGAAAACGCCCAACAAACAATGGTCGGGCCAGTTGGAAACATGTGCAAACTCACGGCGGTATTCATGAACCGACCACCAGTCTGTTTCACACTACATAAAAACTCGTCTGGTTTTGAAATTCGGTCGGTCCAAAGTGCTTTGTAATTGCCATGAGTACTAATCCAAGGCATCTCCTTCGAGATGTATGGTTGCTACATCTACTTTTTCTTCATTTTGAATATTATAAAACCTAAAATATTTCCCAGCCTATAAAATCCAGCTTCTTGCATATGATGTTCGACTCGTATCAGTCAACAGTCACCCAAAACATCATCATATAGTTAGAAGCCTCCAGATTAGATTATTAAGTTAAAGTAACATATAGTTCTAATTATCTTAAACATTTCATTATTGCTTTTATCATAAAAGTAACCTATCCTACTCACTCGATCCATCCATTTTGACCCCTCTATTATGCTCAAGGCTACCAGATGCAACACAAACAGTCTACTATTGCATGAAATACAATCTATTAGTACAATAGTTGCATAAATTTAGCATACGCGCAATCAAAATAGTTATAACGATAACAACTCATGCTAAAAACTAATCTAGAATAAAATTTTACCTAGGGAATTTATTGAATTCAAGCTTTCAAACACAAACAAGTTACATTGATACAAATACAGATAATTGCCTTTGATTGCAGACCCAGAAGATGCATGATATCCGTTTTACCTGCAGCATTTTTATTAATCCAAACTCATTAATTATGTTATGAATAACAACTCAAAAGAATCATAAAGTTCATTAAAGTAGTAACAGTTGCTCACAAGAAGAAAATAAGCCATAGATATGATAACTCTTATCAGAAGTTGAATCTTTATTGGATACAACAGTACATAATGTACACTCATGACACTGGTTTACGACCACGCGTATCTTGTTTCATCAGCTGAAATGAGAATCGGTTGAGGTTATACATAATTTGCTGAAAATTAACATAAGAAATCGCATATTTTGGAGTAAATTACATGGATGGTCATGTGGTAAACCAATATTTCATATTTTTAATCATCCCAACTTTTCAAAAGTTACCATTTTGGTCTTTAACTGTTTAATCATTCATCACCCTTTTGGTCCCACAAATGGATTTCCGTTAAAAAATTCTGTTAGTAGATGTAGAATTACCATATTAACCTTATTATTTAGAAATTAATGTCCCACAAAAATTGAATGGGTCCTCAAAAAAAAAGGGGGGGAGAGGAAGGTAAGAAAAAAATTTCCATTAAAAAAAGGGGTAAAATGGTCATTTAATAAAATTGAACATGAAAAAGAAACAATCATCCGTTTTAGGTTACAAAAGGGTCATTGGTGAGTAAATAGTTCAGACCAAACAGGTTATTTCTTAAAAGTTGGGACGAAAAGTGAAATTTCAACATATCAAGAAGTAAATTAAAAATAAAGAATAAGTTCACATATCCCCTTGAAAACTTGGTATAATGTCATATTCACCTAACAAAATATCATGACATTATATATACCCATTTTCAAATTATGACATTTATATCCTTCCCTTATAACTTGCATCAGGATACGAGAGTTTGGACTAAATTATAAATTTTATTTTACAAAGAATGTATATATGAAATTTTTAAATATTATAAATGCGTAAGTCTGATATTAATTTCTTTTAATTGGCTAAAAAAGTTGAAAGTTGGTTGCATTTCTACGACATTTTCCCTATATGATATTATGCAAGTTTTCAAGGGTATACATGAAATCACACATAACAATAAAATAACAATAACTACCAAAAGCTGGTAAGAAAAAATTACCATGTTGGATCTTGAGTCAACGGAAGAGGCAATGGCTTATACGAGATCAACGGTGTATAATTAAGCTCATAATTCACACTGATGGAACCAAAAATATTGAATTTTCCAGCACTGTTGTGAGCAACTTCCGCATCGGAACATTTTTTAAACACGACACGCGCTCGACCACTTTGTCTATCAACTTCAGTTTCTGACTCCATTAAAGGCCCGAACCGTTTAAACATTTTATTTAAATGTATTTCAGAAGGAAAATAAACTCCACCTGCAAATTTCATCAAAACTTCAGTTGCCAAATTCTGTTGTCTCCTTGTTATAATCTCTGACTGTTCATTCGCCTCGATTTCATGATTACTGCTAAAAAACCTCTTTTTATTCGATCTACGCGTCGGTTTCACGGTTGGTTTTTCTTGTTCGTAAGCCACAATTTGATGTCCGGTTGGATTATTTTCTTGCAACGGTTGTTCTTCGGGGTGGTTTTGGATGATCCGGTCCGTCCAATAAGAATCATTAACATCATCGAACTCAAACTCATCCGGATCGTTTTCATTTGATGTTTTTCTCTTCCGAGATTTGCTCAAAACCGTTGCTCGGTGAGTTTTGAAAAACGGGATTATCGTGTTCATGAAACCGTATCCTTTCATTGGATCCTGTGCAGTTAAGTGAAGTTGCGACAGCATGTCGGATTGATTTCCCGTTTTCGCGGGTCGCGGATCCTGAACCGAACCACGGTTTTCGGCTACATGGTCAGCCGGTTCACCCTGCGGTCCGGTCGGTTGACTTGCTACTTTTTGAATAACTGCACCAACTTTGAACAACGGTTTAGCCTCATCAGAAACAGGTTCAAGAGCCTTTCGTTTTTTAGAACCGTCTTCAGATTGCGATTCATCTTTCCAACCGAGTACTTCATCAATATCCATACCTGCATCTTCTCCTCTAACCGCGTGTGCTTCTTCATATGAAAATTGTTGTGTGCCATAAGTGTGGGGCCCACCAGTATGAGATGGTGTGATTTCGTTGCTCTCGTTAGAAGGATTGACAATCAACCCTTGATCTTCTTGAATATTACTCGAATCGCCACCGATAGTCGCAGGTTCCACCTTAGTTGTTTGGACTCGCGTGTCTGTTTCAACAACTTCATCGGTAATGCCAGGTGTCATCTTATCATTAGAGGATTCTGGATCAGGTTTCGAGCTACCTGTCACATCATTATCCTTTATGCTCTCATTTTCAACCAAAATCGCACCATCGGTTAAAGCTTGAAGATCAGAATCTGGTTCTTTATCATCTTTACAAGTTGAGTCAGCTTCAACTTTTTGGTCAACTTCAGTTTTCGGGTCAACTTCACTTTTCAGGTCTGAACTTGGATTTTCAGGAAAAACCAAACTCAGTTCAACAGAAACACCATCTTGAGTTTTTTTTCCTTGTAAACCTTCATCTACAACCACCACATCAACATCCTCTAATCCAAGATTAGCCATTGTTAATGATTGTGAAATCTTTGATGAATTTTTTACATCATCTTTTACAGTCTTTTCATCCATCACATGATCTTGAACCGATACACTTTCTGGATCCTCGTTTTTATGTTTTACAGAAATTTCTTCTTCAACAGCTTGAGGTTCATCATCCATCTTAGTATCTTCAGACTTAATTTCATTATCGGTTTTATCTTCAATTCTTGATTGTGAATTTTCTTCTTTGCTAATTTGATCATCATTAACTTCACCTTTTTGGTCCAAATTTTCAGCATTTTCATGATCAACAACCTTATCAACTATTGTCGGCGACTCTGGAATCTTTTTAGAATCTAAAGCCTCATCCTTTACAATTTCTTCATTCATCACATGATCCTCGTCTTTCATCTGATCAACAATCATATTTGAATCACCAATTGCAGATTTTTCAGCATCATTTGTTGACTGAAGACTCTCATTGTAAGTTAGGTCAACTCCGTCTTCATTTTCGGTGTTTTTCGCGTTTACACGAGCATTATCTTCATTAACCACCTCGGTCAACGAACTTTGATTATTAACACCATCTTCATCTTTATCTTTGCTAACTAAACCCTCCTCAACCGCTATCACGCGATCTTCAATCGATTCAGGAATCTTTGAAGAAATTAAAACCTCGGTTTCTTTTTGAGTTTTTTCTTCCACTGGATGATCTTCATCTTCATCAGCAACTACATGAACCGGTTCACTCGCCTCAGTTTCACCTCCACCAGCTTCAGGTTCTTTACTTGATGGTTTTGGCGGTTCAGTATCCATTTTAGAATCTTTAACCACCGACCCATTTCCAGACTTCTGATCATCACAATCGGACCCAATTTCAACAGTTTTCACCACATTCTCTTTAATAACCTCTTTAACAACCTCAACTTTCTCTAAACTAATCACTTTGCTTTCAACCAGATCATCACTAACTTCCTTAACTAAAACAACATCTTTGATAACCTGATCAGGAGTCACTTTTTCAACAGATTCAATCTTAGTAGCACCATGATCATCAACACTCGCATCCGCACTCACAACATCAACCATCATATCATCTTTGTCATCTTTCTCACCGAAAATCCCCTCAATTTTCTCTTTTCTGGTTACAATTACATCACTTGAAGTAGAATCAACAGTAGCGGTAGACTCCTTAACACTCGACAACGAATCATCCGTGTGTTCTTTCATATTTCAGAGTAAAATCCGAGTAGATCAACTAGAATCAGTGATAATTAACTACGTATCTACCTAATTGATACCTGGTAAAACTCAAAAACAAATAATTAAAACCCTAATTATGTAACATGATGATAGATATCTATCGAGCACGTACTCAAAACAGGTCATCAAGAACAATAACAATAAACCCTAGATCAGAGACAGTGTGACGTACCTTAATTATGCTCTCAAGCTGAAATCTAGTTGAGATGGATCTTCGGCGAGGGTTAAAAGTTTCAAAACACAGAGAAAGAGGATGCGGATATGCGGATTTTAGAAATTTTGTTTTCTAAAAAACCATTTTGTGTAATGAAAATATTACTTGTGACAAACTGACAATGAATTGCACCAAAATATACTTGTTTTGAGATAAAAATGATACCACATTAAGTTATAAACTCACATATTGCATTGGGTATGATAGAAAATATATCATTTTCTAATGTATAAAAAGTTCATACTATGTGAAAAAAAAACCCGGATATTTGAAACCCCTTTGACGCATTACCAGGACGCCCTCGCTATGAAATTTAGGTGATTACGGGTCGTATGGAGGCTTACAACCCGTAAAGTTGTTTTCTAATCTTTTTTGTTTAAATGTTTCTAAAACTCTTTGTGCAATGGCATCTACTCGAACTCCCATGTTTCATGTTTTAATCATCAGAGATGGAATTACAGAACCGTTGTGAGTGACACTTGAAATATCATAAAAGAGGCTATGGTTTGTGCCCGTAGTTGAACATGGTGTGAGTGTACGTTGCTCTTGGACCAAAAAATATTGTTGACCATTATTTGAAGATTCAAACAAGTGTCGATATGATTTGTATCATCTAAATCACAATTTGTTGAGATTATAAGTTTTTTTTAACACGGTTTATGTCTTTTGAAAATTCATCCAAGTGACAAGTAACATTATTTGGAATTGGATCTTTCAAACCCGAAATGGCAAGGAAGTAATTTTTCTGTGTAATTAAAGAACCATAACCGTCATTTGGAGATCTAGGAACATAGTTGAGAGTTTCGTGAATTTGGTGAGTTTGATTTGCAGTTGTGTTTTAAAATTTTTCACTAATAAATTTCTCTCATTCAAATATTCAATAGACTGACAAACTGACACCTGCAAGCGACGTTGAAAGTGCTGAATAATCACATTTTACCTTTAGTTAAAAGGTAGAAAACATTTTTCACTGGTGAATTTATCTCATTTTACCCTGATTCATTTGGACCCAAAGCAACCTCCAAGCTTCCATTTTTATAGTTTCACGAACATGACAAATCAAGATTATGATAAATATAACTAGAATTCATAATCTTTTGAGAATCTTAAAAAATTTTAATCTTGATGATGTTAATCCCCAAATCCAAAAACAGAGGAATCTGACGTAAAACCCAAAAAAGGAAAAACACTATCATACGTGAATCTTCTAAAGGAAGTTGCAAACTGGTGCATAAAACTACATGCGATGACTTAGGATTTTTGTTAGATGCAGAGGAAGATTTCCAATATACAAATCTTAATCAGAATGGTATTGACATTCGTGATCCATCAAATAACTTTTAAAAGATTTTATAGTTGTCGGATTCGTTGTGTTCATTCATATTGTTTGGATACACCACAATTTTCATGAGTCTAACATGTGACTGAATCAATCACTCTTAATCTCCAATTACCGTCTTCTATTTGTTGTGAATCAACCACTCTTCCTCCACAACCGTTTCACAATCTTTATCAAGAACACCTTGATCTCCAATGTTAATTTGGGTTTTCAACTCTGACATAAGGGTAGCATGGCATCTTTCTTGATTTTGTATTGTTCACAAGATTCATCTAATGACCTCTTCAACCCACTAGTTTCCTTGAAAGATGAGGTGGATTATAAACATCATTGTTCAGTATGTGTATTAAGACGTTATAGTTGTTAGATTCATTGTGTTCATTCATATTATTTGGATACATTACAATTTTTATGAGTCAACATGTGATTGGGCAACTGATTTAGAGATAACTAATATAAACTCTTGTCGTCTCTCAGGAATAAATGCCAGCATGACACCTTTTGGAACTGGTGTTGGTGACTCGATAGAATTTGATATTATTTCCAAATTCTATGTTTTGTAGTGTATTTGAGGTTGAACTTTCCCCTAAAATTAAATCCAGATTATGAGCCGAAGATGTGTTGTTTCTTTTTGCACCTTATTAAAAAAAAGTCAATAATATATCCCAAAGAACTTTTAATTAGATTTTCTTTATTGTATTGGAACTTGTGTTGGTAAAGGACGTGCAGTTGTGATCCCGAACCGCCACTAGATTTCCCATGTCTTTGAAAATTAGGGTCCATACACCTCAATGAATCCTTTGTATTATATAAATAAAAAAACCTTTGAAGTTGTCATGATCTTAAAGAACTTTTAATAAGATTTTCTTTATTGTATTGGAGCTGGTGTTGGTATATGACGTACAGTTTCAGGGCTAATTTGAAAAAATATTATGTTTTAACTTTAGTTTTAGTTAAATGGTACTAAGGGTGGACCTCAACACCCTGCCTCATTCCTATTTTCTTGCCAACATACTTTCCCAACTTCACCACCACGCAACACTAAAACCCTAACCTAAACTTTGAAAAATGGGGGTGATGTGTGTAAATTGTGCAATTAATATTAAAGTAATAAGATTTATAAGAAACGATCTAAAAATTACCACAAACTAACACAAGTGTATCGGTCGTGATGTCGTGAGAAATGAAAGACCAAGTATTGTTTTATGAACTCAAAGAATGGAGTAGGCACATAAAATGGTTTATGACTATATTACCTAGTTATATAAATTTTATTATTATTATATAGTGATTTTAAGGGTGTTTTCTAGTGCCTATTAAACAATTAATTAAACTAAATTAAAGCAAGTAAATAAGAAATAACCAAATCAAATGATGACAAGTAGTAGCTACTAGACTAGAATCATGCAATGAATCACATACGCACTCAGTTTTGGACAGTTGATTGGGATCCATATTTCAAATAATTAGGAAAATTAATAAACCCTAGGTGATGTACGATCTCCTCGTGGTCTCAACATACACGACATAAAATTCTATCACAACCCTAGCGAAGCACACGGTTCTATGGTAGGATGTCCTCCTGGTCTCACCTTTCTTGGAATTGGTACCACTACTCAAATCTCCTCCCAGACTCACTAAGTCAGTATGCACAAGCACAAGGGGTAGTCATTATAAGCTGTCTCTAACTCACAGCTTCTAGGACTCACAAAGCCTAAGGTTTCATATCTCCTCCCAATCTCACCTACACCCAACAATGCAAACAAAGACAATTGGACACTTTATCCCCCCTCCCCCTCGCTCTCTTAAGAGCAACATCAATACCAAACTACACACTATCTAGCTTGTTCCTAGGATTAACTGATCAAGTAACCGCGGGATATTTAAAAACACGAAGTTTATGGATCAATTGCAACTTAAACCTTGGTTGGTTTTTATGTATCTTGCATACACTTTTCTTCTTAAACTCCAGAGAAGGTGACCTAGACGTACAATTACAAGACGTCTATGATGGTCCTCAGTTTCAAAAAACGATACATTATATATGTATGCATGTATATTACAATCAGTTTGAATGAAACTCTAAATGCATTTATGTCACACCCCAACCAGTGGCGGAAACACCGGCGTGACTTGATTGTTCATCACACGTGCCACTAAGTGTTACAATATTTATTACATGCAATAA
>WOUH02000006.1:4545340-4575654 GCA_009936405.2 Stevia rebaudiana
AATTCATCAAGAACACAAACAACGGGCTGTTACAAAGATGCAAAGTCGGATTCAATCAAAAGTCAAAGTCAACAGTCAACAATTCAATCAATAACCTTCATCTAAACCTAGATAGTCACGAATTTAGCCTAGCAACATCATAACAGATCCAAAACAATCGTATTCAATAGCAAACATAAACAAACGTGTTCAAACAAACAAAAGACTAAAGATTGGAACCCGAATACGCGACTAATCCAATTGCATACGCGTCTTCAAGCCTCCAAATTGATCACAGCAGCTTCCAATCGCCTCCTTGCCTTCAAAATTCGCCTTCAACTCCAGAAAGATCGATCCTTTGGCCGCAAGCCCCTTCTGTCTTTTAATAATCAAAATTTAGGGTTTTTAGCCGACTGAGGGTCCTCGCGGCACGCGAGATATGGCACAACCCTCCCTCGCGTGGCGCGAGGGAGTGAAAAGCGGAATCCCGTAATTGGATGCCTCGCGGCACGCGAGGCTTTGATGTCCCACCTGTCGCGTGGCGCGACAGGGTCTTTTTTCAGATTTCTTTTGTTTTCAATTCCCGTTCTTTCCGCGAGCTCGTTTCTTCAATGTTGTGGCTCGTTTACACTTCTTTTCTCCCAGAATACCTACAAAATGAATATTCTCTAAATGTATGCAGAATTCAACCAAAACAAGACTAAAACTGTACAAAACTGACTCAAAATACAATGGAAAAGATGTTCGTTTCACGACACATCAATGCGCGATATAAATATTGAGAAAATATATCCGAGTCTTACACTGACATTATTATATTTACCAAAATGCTGACAAATCTGTAAAGAAAACAAAACTTGTATATGAGAAAAGTCAAAAAACAATCAATAATCAATAATCAATAAAATAATTATTTAACTCGCCTGCTATATAAGTTACACCACCCAATCAGCATACACGTGTCCCATTGCAATTTTCCTTAATTGTATAAGACGTGTAAGCTTTCGTATTAGGCAACGTAGGTCACCATCCTTACTCATCTACACACCATAATAAAAACACACTCTTCGTCTTCAATCTTCATGCACTCTCATTTTCAAATCACTAATCAACACCAAAACTTTCTCTAAACAATTTCTTCAATCTCTACCATTCACCCATTTTAATATTTTTTCAACCGGCAATGTTACGGTGGTTTTTGCTAGCAGCGGCGGAACCATGCCTCGTGTAGTGGCGGAGAATATAGTGGATAATATTAATACGGGGATGTTTTATGATCAACGGGGACCAGTTTCGGCTTCACCGTCTCTCGGAGAGTTTCTGAAGTACGTCGGAGATATTCGAAAGAAGGAAACCGTTGGCGAGACCTCGGATCATCGGGTTCTTGAGATGAGTGAAACCGGTTCCGAGCCAAGGCCGTTACCGTTTGTTTTGAAGTTCAGTAATTTGACTTATAGTGTGAAGGTTCGAAGGAAGATGGTGATTCCGTCGTTGTTTGGCGGTGATCGGGGCGGTGATTCGGTTGGAAACGAGAGTATGTTTTGGAGGAGTAAGGTTTTGTTGAATGATATTTCTGGTGAAGCGAGAGATGGCGACTTGGTGGCGGTGATGGGTGCGAGTGGCTCGGGAAAGTCAACTTTGATCGATGCGTTAGCAAATCGGATCGCGAAAGGAAGCTTGAAAGGGTCGGTGACGTTGAACGGCGAGCAATTGGAATCGTGGTTGCTTAAGGTGATTTCAGCTTACGTGATGCAGGATGATCTGTTGTTTCCGATGTTGACAGTCGAAGAAACGCTCATGTTTGCGGTAGAGTTTCGACTCCCGAGGTCCTTTTCGAAGTCAAAGAAGAAACTGAGAGTTCAAGCCCTAATTAGTCAATTAGGGCTTAGAAACGCCGCCAAAACTGTTATTGGCGACGAAGGACACAGAGGCGTCTCCGGTGGAGAGCGTCGTCGTGTGTCCATCGGAATCGATATCATTCATGATCCGATTATCTTGTTCTTGGATGAACCAACATCTGGGCTTGACTCGACTAGTGCGTACATGGTCGTGAAAGTGTTGCAAAGAATCGCGCAAAGTGGTAGCATCATGATGATGTCCATACACCAGCCAAGCTACCGCCTACTTGGATTACTCGACCGCATGTTGTTTCTCTCTCGTGGACAGCCGGTCTACAACGGATCTCCATCAGAACTACCATTATTCTTTTAGACTTGGGGCATCCGATTCCCGATAAGGAAAACCAACCCGAATTCGCCCTTGACTTGATCCGAGAACTTGAACGCTCACCCGGAGGAACAAAAAGCCTCGTCGAATTCAACAACGCCTGGCAAAACTTGAAACAATCTCGCAATGCCCTAACCATAGGAAACGAAACGCCTACCCATGGGTTAACCTTAAAAGAAGCGATCAGCGCGAGCATCTCAAGAGGCAAACTAGTCTCCGGAGCCGGAGCCAACAACGGAACAAACCCAACCTTTATGGTCCCCACATTTGCCAACCCGCGGTGGAAAGAAATGTTGGTTCTATCAAAACGATCATTCACTAATTCACGAAGAATGCCCGAGCTATTCGGCATCCGGTTAGCCGCAGTCACAATCACTGGTTTCATTCTCGCCACTGTGTTCTGGAACCTCGACAGCACACCTCGAGGCATCCAAGAACGCTTAGGGTTCTTCGCATTCGCCATGTCCACAACATTCTACACGTGTGCGGATGCCTTGCCCGTCTTTCTCCAAGAACGCTACATTTTTATGCGAGAAACCGCGTATAACGCGTACCGTCGATCATCATACGTACTCTCACACTCACTCGTAGCAATCCCGTCACTCATCATCCTCTCACTCGCATTTGCGGCCATCACTTTCTGGGCCGTGGGCCTCGCGGGTGGTGTTTCCGGGTTCCTTTTCTACTTCTTTTTAATACTAGCATCCTTCTGGGCGGGCAGCTCGTTCGTCACGTTTCTCTCCGGTGTCGTCCCACACGTGATGCTCGGTTACACCATCGTAGTCGCGATTCTAGCTTACTTCCTACTATTCAGTGGCTTCTTCATCACTCGTGATCGGATCCCGGGTTATTGGATCTGGTTCCACTACTTATCACTAGTCAAATACCCTTATGAAGCAGTTCTTCAAAACGAATTTGATGACTTAATAAAATGTTTTATTCGTGGAACTCAAATATTTGATAATAGTCCGCTTGCGGTGGTTGATGAGAGTGTAAAAGCTAGACTGTTGCAAAGCATGAGTCGATCGTTAGGGGTGAACATCAGCAGCACCACGTGTTTAACCACCGGTGTTGATATATTAAAGCAACAAGGGATCACTGATCTAAATAAGTGGGGTTGCTTGTGGGTCACGGTAGCTTGGGGGTTCTTCTTTAGGATTATGTTTTATTTTTGCTTGTTGTTTGGAAGCAAAAACAAAAGGAGGTAATGTTTGATCTTGGTGTAACTTTATACTTATATCATTGGTGAAAGGAATATACGTCTTATTCTTCATTTCTTTTCATTTGAGTAATCTACTCTAATGAATGTTTCAAAATGTAAGAAGCAATACAAAATAATGTAATAATTTATAAATTCTGTGTAATACAACTTTAAGTTTTACTTGATACATTGGATACTTGATAATCTAGTCATTGTTTAATTACTTGACTTTAGCATTCATAGCTTCTTCATCTCTATTTCTACGACGCTATCCATATAATTAATCAAAACTTAATATATTTTCTCTATTTTTTTATTAAATAATGTTTTGTATACTTTTATCATTACCTTTTTCTGTTTTTTCCTCTCAAACACTCTTAAAAAATATTAAAAAAATGAAGATGAAGACTGTTTCATCAAACATGAGGATGAAGAGGCAGAGTTTCTCTCTTCTTCACTCACAACCAACATCAAATTTTAAGGTACCACTTGAATAAAATGAGTAAGCTAGTATGATCGAGGAAGAGATGAAGAAGTACTACCCTATTTGCTTTCCAAATAAGGTAGGACATGTTTGCTTTCCATGTACCTATACACTATTATTTAATTTATATTATATGATGTTTTCTTAGAGAAAGAAAACCCGAACCAGATTACTAGAATACCACCTGAGGAAGAGGTAGGGCAAAAACGTAATCTAATTCATATAATCAATGTGGAAGATATAGATTAAGTATTTATAGAATGATTTTATTGGATTTATATATGAAATGGAAAATTATAAACGTAAGCAAAAACCGCGCACGAAACGGAGTCTGAGCAAAGTGGAAATAGAGTAAGCAAGTTTTAACGTTCGCGCTGAATCAAATCAACCACCAACAACCTCAAACACCAAACCTATAACAACCAGAGCAGCTAGTTCAAAAGCATCAAAGAAAATCACCGAAAAACAAACTGCTGCTAAAACAACTGTTGTTGCATCAGAAACCACTGATAGTAATCCTTCAGGGGTTGTTACAAGAAGAACAAGAGCAACAACTGCAACCACTGATACATCAGCAGTTGCTGTCTCTACAAATGTCCAAGCTACTGACAAATCGTCAGTAGTTGCTTCAAAATCATCAACTGTTACCTCAACAACTGATAAAACCAAGAGCTCCTCTGAACAAACATCTCCAATTGATCCAGAAGACTCCCTGCCTATCTCTCATATGATTCCCAGAAAAAAAAAGCTAATCATTCAAGAGGAAGATGAAGTCTCTAGTCCTCCAAGTCAGTCCTTATTAGTTGAAGAGCAACAATCTTATTCTCCAAAAAGATTTATTCTAGATTTAGAAACTCTAAAAATAAGACAAATGACTGAGGAAGAAAGGGAGGTGAAGACTCTGGAGGATCTACAGGCTCAAGGCTTAACATGTGAAAATCTACTTAAAGCATATCCAGATAAATTAACAGCGTTTGACAGAGCTTATGAGAAAGAAAGAGAAAGCCTAATCAAGATCCTCCTAGATCAAAGTAAATACAAGGTTAAAACTTTTGCTAACTGGCACATTGAGAGTCTCCAAAAGGAAGCTGATAAAGTAATAAAGAGGATCAAAGAGGCTCAAAGAAGGAAGGCTGATCAGAATAAAAGAAAAGAAACAAAAGAAATCTTGATAAAAAATAATTGGAATAAAATGACAATTATTCATAGGTGGAATGACATGGTTCTCTATGATGAATTCAAGAAGTTCAAACAAGTGAACATAGAAAAACTAGAGTTCTTTCAAAAGAGTGCACAGCAACATATGTAAAATCAGATAGTTCCTTTTCAACAACTAGCTGGAAATCCAATCATAAGTGCACAAGGGACAAGCCTAATTGATCAATTGACAATGAACCTACCTTATCACATTCAAGACAAAGTTAATAAAAGCTTAACTGTCATAAGCCACATAGAAGAACAGTTTAAACAAGACATTCTTCAGGGTTATGGAATCGATCAGTTTGCTTTGGCAAGAACAACAACTAATATAAAAAATAGTGAAACAAGGCATACAATCCTTCACATGCCTCAAAAGTCCTTAGCCCCTCCCCCTCAGAAAAGATCAGCTGTAAAGTTGACAGAATTACCCTAAGAGCCAATCTACAAGTTCACTACCTCATCTGCCAGATCAAGAATTCAATCATGGAGATTAAATCAAAAAACTGGAGAAATAATAATTGAAAGATTCAATGGCTCAAGGGTATTTTATAAAAAATGGTACTCAATTTTGGGTTTACCAAGAGATGATAAGAGACCCTACTGCTGCTAAATTTGCAGGATGCAAATGATGATGCTTCCAATTTTGTTTTGGACTTAAAAGGTCAAATAGCATGCAAACTAGGTTTTAAATAAAGAGTTTTGGCTTCATTGGTTCAGTGGAAGATTGTTGGAAAATATAAAAGAACTGATAAAACCAAAACTACTGGTTTTTGTTATAACAACTAATAAAGCTCTCGACAACCATTGAGAACATCTCAACTACTGAAGATATGAAGATTAAAGACACAAAGACTGACAACTCAACAACTGAAGATTTAGTAGTCTTAATTGAACAATTGATGGCTTGTATCACTTGTTCCTTTAGGCTAGTCGGTAGTTGTTAACTTTCAGTTGTTTATTGTATTTTGATCAGATGTTGTTTATAATATGTCATGAGTAGTTAACATTTAAGGTTGTTGAATGTCGCTTTCATGATGTGACATCATGGGTGACGTTCAACTCCTTACAAATAGGAGTTGCTCGTGTTTGAGCAACTACAGACGAAAGATTGATTGTTAGGTTTTGTTGAGAGATCATCAGTTGAGAGAGAGCAAGTTTGTAATCAGTTGTAATCATTCGAATTATATTGAAATACTTTTCATAAATTACGTTTGTTCTTTATTAATCGAACATGAATTAGTTTAGATTAATCGTTTAGATAAATTCTGATCCTAACAACAAGCCGTCATTAGCTTTTCAACACATCCTACGCATCTCGTGATTGACGATTCCAAACTAAAAACATAATTAGATCCAATGTTTATAACTCCACCTACTAATTTTTGGAGAACTGTACGAGTCTCTTGCAACATATCTCACACAAGATAAACTAGGTTTTTCTAAAAATAATTAGTCCAAATATTTTAAAAAATCCGTAACTGAGAGGGTGTTTAGTATCATATAGCAAAACTCATAAGCAAAAGCTAAAATTTTGCAAGATTTCATTTGCCCATGAAAGGGGTATGATTTTGAAGAATACTTTATGTAATTATGACAAAATAGACATAGAAGAAGGCATATCATCGGTGAACCATGGGCTGTTTATAGTGTGGCTTAGCACTGTGACAGTGTCTGGTTTTGCTTTGTTAACGACTATCGAGCAGGAGAGGACCAAGTCGTCTGTGTGAGAAGATGAGTTTTAGTGGGTGTGTTGTGATCGTGAGGGGAGAAAGGGAGGTTATATAAAATAGTTGTTTATTTAATGAAGGGTGGTTTAGTCATCAATAAAAGAAATTAACAAAAACCGAATGGTGTTACTGTTATGGAGTGAAACTATTAAAATTTTCTAATATTTGAAAAATAAATACAATTTTTAGACTTTTGATGTTTGAACCAAACCACATGAAGAAAAAATGTAATTAACTCTAGATTTTAGTTTAACCAATTACATTAGGTTAAAAAGTTTCCCTTTGAAACAAATAAAAAGAAAAGAAAAAACGTTTTTGAAGCTTAGCTATTGGAAAAATAAAAAAAATTATTTTTATAAGCTTTAGGAAATTTGGGCCTCAGTGCTTCTTAATAGATTACAGGATCAGAAAACCTTTTAAACCCCAAAAACTCAATACTTCAACTTCTACGATGTTTTAAAATCGGTCATTCCCAATCTCCCCACGATCTTCTTACAGGTTTCGACAACCCACAGTGCTAAATCGCCGATTTCAATCTCCCTCTCGAATTTCATCCACTGGTATGCTTTCGAAAGTAAACTCTCACTTTCTCTAGGTCTATATTCATCAAATCAATAACGTATGTTTATTAGCTAAAGCTGTTAGTATAATTAATCGCTATATTAGGGGTTTCCTTGATTTACATGTATACAAAACATTAGGAGTTCGTTATATCTGTTGTTTGTTGATGAACTACTGCGAGTTGTAAGATTAAGGTTTTCTTAGGGTTTGGATTCGTTACTGTTTGTATTAACAGTATAATAATGTTCTAATGGGGATTTGTTTTATGTGGGTTTGTGTTCGTTAAAAATCTCGGTTAAGATTAATTAATTAGGGTTTTCACTTTTGAGAATACAGGGTCTTGTTACCTTTATATATTTCTATACTGTAAATTTAATCTTATTGTAGATGACTGGTAGTAGATTTGTGTCGAATTTTTAAAATACATGATTTAGAGATTGAATTTTATCCACTGGTAGGTTTTCAAAAGCAAACCCTCACTTTCTCTTGGTTCATATACATCAAATCATTTAACTTTAACACCTATATGTGAGCTAACGTTCTTAGTATTGTTATGTTTGATTTCTGGGGGTTCTTGGATTTGTATGTAACAAAACATTATGATTTTGCTAAATTTTCTGTTTCTTGATGAACTCTAATAAAGTTTTAGGGTTTAAATTTGTTCCTATTTGGTATAATCTTGTAACAATGTTCGAATCAGGATCTGTTTCAATGTGTGTTTATGTTTCTTAAGTTTATTGATGATGAATAATTAATTATGTATGGCTGCTATATAAAGTTTAACCTGCATTAGGCAAATAGATTCACATAGACTGTTAGTTTGAGGACAAATTTAAAGATTTTGAGTTACTATCATATTGCAGTTTTTAACTTTATGCTACTGAAATTTGGCTCTACCTGAACAGATTTTTTACGATAAATTACTTAACAGGGGATTTGATTAAATAATGGAGCATCAAAGAGACAGAAATGGAGATAGGAGTGATGATGAAGATAATTACAGAAGGAGAAGAGAAGGTGATAAATTTAGGTGTGAACGTGAAGATAGAAGGGGTCGCGATCGGAACAGATTCGATGCTGAAAATATTAATGATCGAAGAGATAGAAACAGAAACATAAGTGATGATGAAGATGTTAATGATCGAAGAAGACGAGACAGAAATAGGGATAGAAGGAGAAGAAGTAGGAGTTATGAAGATGATGATAATGACAGGAAAAAGAGAGAAGATGGTAAAAGAAGTTTTAGGCGCGATCAGAGTGATGAAGAAGCTGCTGAAATTAGGAATTCTGGTAGAACATATGAGAAGAGTGATGTGGAAAATGGTGAAATTAGGATAAGAGAAACAAAGGGTAATGATAGAAGTGATGATGAAAATTATAGGAGCAAAATGAAAAAGAATGATGGCGGTAGAAAAGTTGTTACGCGCGATCAGAGTGATGATGAAGATGGTGAAATCAAGAAGACGGTAAGAAAAGAAAAGCATGAGGATCGAAGTGATGATGAAGATGATGAAATTAGGAACAAAAGGAGAAAAAGTAGAAGTGATGATGAAGATGATCATAAAGATAGGAGGAAACGCGACACGATTAAGAACGTGAGTGATGATGAGGATGATAAGCACACAAAGAGAAGAGATGGTAATGGTAGGAGCAAAATGAAAAAGAGTGAACGCGGTAAAAGAAGTGTTAGACGCGATCAAAGTGATGATGAAGATGGTAAAATTAGAAAAAAAGGGGGTAAAAATAGAAGTGATGATGAAGGTGATCATAAGGATACGAGGAGACGGGACCGGTATAAGAATAGGAGTGATGATGAGGATGATGAGTATAATAAGAGAAGAGATGATAAGAGGGATAGAAGAAGAAATGCTGACGTGGCAAATCAAACGACTGACAAAAACGGGGAAACAAAGAATCCAGACAAAGGTCCAAGATTTCAAAAGCTGGCTGAAATGCAAGAAAACATGACCAATTTAGGAAAAACTGGTGGGGTTTATATTCCACCGTTTAAATTAGCGCGTATGATGAGTGGAGTACAAGATAAAAGCAGTGTTGAATATCAAAGAATGACATGGGACGCCTTGCGGAAAAGCATAAACGGGCTGGTCAACAAAGTCAACGCAACAAATATTAAAAATATTATTCCGGAGTTGTTTGCCGAGAATTTAATCAGGGGTCGAGGACTTTTTTGTAGATCTTGTATGAAGTCTCAAATGGCGTCACCGGGTTTTACAGATGTTTTTGCAGCATTAGTTGCAGTTGTCAATACCAAATTTCCTGAAGTTGGAGAACTTTTGTTAAAAAGAATTGTTTTGCAGCTTCAAAGGGCGTATAAACGAAATGACAAGGTGCAAATCATGTTTTCCTTTCTTGGTTATATCTGACATATTTGTTGTTTTTGGTGTTTAATGTTTGTTTTTTGGTTTATGATTTAACTTTTAATTTTTTTTACAGCATCAACTGCTTGCTGCAGTTAAGTTTATTGCGCATTTGGTCAACCAGCAGGTAGTTCATGAGCTTATTGCTCTTGAGTTACTAACGCTTTTATTAGAAAACCCGACTGATGATAGTGTAGAGGTTGCTGTTGGTTTTGTTACCGAATGCGGATCTATACTTCAAGATTTGTCGCCTAAAGGCTTGCATGGTGAGTGATTTTTTATTACCTTTGTCTTCTAACAGTATTAGTTAATTGTTTATCTATTTTTTTTATTATTATTGTTATATAATCATAAATTGGATTTAGGTTGTTTAGTACTTTTCTGCATTGTTAATAAATTACCTAAATACATCAGTATTAAATGCTAAATGTGCTACAAATTAACTTAAAACTGGCTTTCACAAAGCTGGAATTTAGTTCTTTTTTTTTTCTATTACAAGAATTTTCATGGGGTTTTATAAACAATTTTCATGTTACAACTTACACAGATACACACTGAAATTCCAGTTGTAAGGTGGAGGTCATTTTTTACTAATACTTTATGCGTTGCATAAATGCTGTATTAAGATTATAATTGGGTTTAATTTAGTAACTTGTTCTATTAGTTACTCCTTTTTATCATTTCTGATTTTTCTTTTATTTAATAATTATTTTAAAGGAAGTTAAGTGGATGATTCTCTGGGGTTCACTAAAACCGAATATTTACAGAATAGTTCCGAGATGAACATAAACTTAATACATTATTATTTTAAATAAAAATCACAACTCTAAGTCTGATAGTTCATTATTTGGTAGTAGTGGTATCATCTGATTGTTTTAATAAATCATTCTTCTTAACAAAATAGAAGTTGCCAATCTGGGACTGTCTTGTTATTTATTTATATATATTCCAAACGCTTGAAATCTCTATGTGTTACTGCATAAGTTTCTGCTCTCTGGTTGTGTTTACACTGAGTCAATCCTTATGCTTACAGTACACATTATAATTTTTTCATTGACATATATAACATTATATATTGTATCTCTATCCAGGTATTTTTGAGCGTTTTCGTGGAATTCTTCACGAGGGAGAGATAGATAAAAGGGTGCAATTCTTGATTGAAGGTCTCTTTGCAATAAGAAAAGCCAAGTTTCAGGTTAATTTTATCTACTTTTTGTAAAACCTTTATAACATTCTACTGTTTTATAAGAATATATATATATATTTTACTTTGCTTATCTTTTATGTTCATTTATACAGGGCCATCCAGCTGTTCGTCCAGAACTAGACCTTGTTGAGCTAGAAGATCAATTAACACATGAAATATCCATTCTTGATAAGATGGATGCAGAGATCGCTTTAGGTGTGTGTGTGTGTGTTTGTGTTTGTGTATATATATATATATATACATAGATCTAGGGTTAAGATAATATGGAAACCCACTCTCAATGGAAAAACCATGTAAACCATGTTTTTGCATATGTAAAACGAGTAAAAACAAATTTTCTAATTTTTAAAATTTTTTTTATAACTCTATTCAATTCTATGACTTTTGGTGAAAAAAATATACACAAGCGCCGAGTGAATATTTATAAAAGATTTGTGACATTTTTTAGAAAAAAACAGGTAGTTTACATATGTAAACTGGTAGTTTACATATGAAACCCATTAGGTACGTTTTTTTTGCTGATCTTTAAAAATATAAAACCTTTTAGCGCTTTTATTATTTTAGTTTTTTTATAAAAAGTAACGATAATGGGTATAAAATGTAACCTATTTTTTGCAAAAAAGCGAAAGATTTTTTAAATGAGTTTTAATGCGTTTCCATGGTTTTCTCATTGAAAGTGGGTTTTCCCATTATACTTCCCCTATAGATCTATATATATATATGTGTGTGTGTGTGTGTGTAATTGTGTATTGCTTCTATTTCTTTAACATGTGGGTATGTGTGTAACTTTTATTATTGGGCTTTTCAGATATTTTCAAAGCGGATCCAGATTTTCTGGAGAACGAAAAGCGGTATGAAGATTTGAAGAAAACAATTCTTGGTGATGAATCTTCAGAAGAAGAAGAAGGCGGTGGTGAGGATTCTGATGATGATGATGAGGATGAATCTTCAGAAGAAGAAGATGAAGAGCAAATGAGGATAAGAGATGAAACGGAAACAAATCTAGTTAATCTTCGAAGAACAATTTACTTAACAATCATGTCTAGTGTTGATTTTGAGGAAGCTGGTCATAAGCTCTTGAAAATCAAACTGGAACCAGGACAAGAGGTATTTTAATCTATAGTTAATTACACAAATGGTCCCTCCGATTTGCAAAAAGTAACAGGTTTGGGTTTTATGTTTTTTGTTTTGTAACAAGTTTGAGTAACTTTCATTGTTAACTTTTCTTTTAAATTAGCATAGAATGACCAAAATACCTGTTTGACTTTTGGAATAGTCAAACTCAAATGGTGAAAAGTTGTAGGGTATTTTGGTCATTTTACCCTAATCTAACGGAAAAGATAACGTAAGGTAGCATTAATACCCGGGAAAATGTCATAGAAATGTAACCAACTTCCAATGTTGTTCCATTAACTGGTACTTTTTTTGTTCCAACTACTTTAAGGTGGTGTTCCGATCTTATACGTTATAATTTTTTTTATTGACATAATCAACCACCATCATTAAAAAAAAGAAAAAAAAATAAAATAAAATTCCAAATGACATGGTAACCTAATGTTGTAGGTAAAATGTGTAAAATTAGAACACTTATTTAAAGTAAAGTTACCCAAATGGAAAAAAGTATATCTGACCTAATTGGAAGAAAAAAAAGTATGAGTGACTTAATTGGAATAAAATTAAAAGTTGAATATATTTATACAAAGTTACCCCTTTATACCATACCCATACTCGTTACAAAGGTGAAAGCATAAAGTCTACAAATTTTTACTTTTCTAATTACTTGTATCAGATTTAAGCATTTTTAAAATTTGTATAATTTACAAAGCGATTTGGTGCATACACAGATGGAACTATGCATAATGTTGTTGGAGTGTTGCAGTCAAGAGAGAACATACCTTCGTTACTATGGGCTTTTGGGCCAAAGATTTTGCATGATTAACAAAGTCCACCAAGAAAATTTTGAAAAGTGTTTTGTTCAGCAGTACTCGATGATTCATCGGTTGGAAACAAATAAACTGCGTAACGTAGCAAAGTTTTTTGCACATTTGCTCGGGACCGATGCTTTGCCTTGGCATGTTTTGGCTTATATTCGCCTCACCGAGGAGGACATGACTTCGTCTTCCAGAATCTTCATCAAAATTCTTTTCCAGGTAATTTTTTTATAATTATTTATAATTTGTTTATTATTAAACAAACAAACAAACCTACCTTGTGAAATCCCACTATAAAGTAGGGTCTGGGAGGGGCGAGATGGAGACAGACCTTACCCGTATCTCAAAGAGATAAAGATGCTGCTCCACAGAGGCCCCCGGCTCAGAAAATTATTATTATTATTATTTTTCTTTTTCTTTTTACGGATATATATATAAACTATGTACCTGTTTTATTGATAATACTTTTTTATGTATATTTTATTTTATGATTATTAATTTTTTATTAATATTATTATTTTTTGAACAAGCACCCTTATAAACAAACAATAACATGTGCTAAAACAAATGAGAAACATGATACAAGCACAAGCAACATAGTAAAATCGCACATAAATATGAAATCATATATTTATAGAATCTGCTCACTGATACAGTGTTTGTGATATGTGTCATTGATTGATTATTAATATGGTTGAATCTTAAGTTCTTAACCACGTTAGCCTTACTTTACATCTATTAATTTGTTTATTTATTGGACCAATTTTGTAAATTGTGCTAAATTTATTTTATTTATTTTTATTATTTTTTGCAGGAGTTATCTGAACATCTTGTCATTTGTCTCTTGAACGAGCGTCTCAGTGACCCAAGCATGCAAGTGGATTTTGAATCAATTTTCCCACGCGATAACCCTAAAAACACGCGGTTTTCAATCAACTTCTTCACATCAATTGGGCTTGGTGGTATCACTGAGAATTCGAGAGAGTATTTGAAGAACATGCCTCGTCTTATCATGCAACAGAAACCAGCATCGGAATCTGATGATTCTGATTCTTCTAGTTCGGGATCTGAATCTTCAAGCTCTGGTGAAAGTGAGAGTTCGAGTGAAAGCAGTGAGAGTGAAAGTGATCATAAAAGCAGCAAGCGTCGAAGGAGACCTTAGGAAAGTCACATGAGAGATGATGTTTCTGTTTGAGCTGTTTTCAAAATTATTATTGTGTCTGATTATATAGCATCATGGTTTTTTTCAAATATAATCTTGTGATGGTTTTGTGATTTTGTTTAATGTGTCATCGGAGATGGTTGGCAGATACTTTATTTATTTATCATTACGTTAGTTTTGTCATGCTTATGTCTCGTCTTATTATGCAACAGAAACCCGCATCTGAATCTGATGATTCTGATTTTGAATCTGATGAATCATCGTCATCGTACTTAGTATATCTCACTTAAAGGTAAGGTATGAGGAGGGTAAGTTGAAGAAAAACCTTACTTTTACGCCATAGGAATAGAGAGGCTGCTCTGAAAGAGACCAGAGCTTATCAACTCAACGCTTTTAACGTTAGTTTCATAAAAATAAGTAAAATAACGTTAAAACTATTATAGTTTTACTTTTACCTCTCGATGGTTGACACATATATATACATTATATGCGTGCACTGCATATGGGGCACAAATGTTATAGGAATCATTTTATTTAAACTAGTAAAAAAATTTCCACATGGTTTGGTTTTAGATTCGGCCATTGGCCTACTAATGACTGGAAAATATCTGATAAATCTTGTCTAATACTAGTAAGCAATCTTTAAAAGATACACCAACACTATTTAGCAGGTGTTGTTTGTTTATGTATTGTCATAACATTGCTAATGAAATGAGTATGTATGATTACGCTATAAGAAAGTTCGTATCACATACATTTTTAATGTGCCTTAATAATTGTCAATACAAATGACAATTACATGTATTATTAGTATTATATTTAATAATGCTAATAATGCATTTCAAATGGAAATTATTACTTCTACTCTACTAGATCTTTCCATTTATTGGGAAGTTGCCGTATGTTATTTGGACCTTTGCGTTTGTCAGGATCATGTCTAGGAACAACTTTCATGAATTGTACTTCCACCGAAATCTTGTGGTAATTCTTCAACTTTCTAAGGTGCATCTTTATGAAGAGATACATGAAACACTAGGTGTATCTTTGATTTGTGGTTTTCACTATCAACGACCACATTCACGAGTCAACATAATTTAAAATTCCAATCAATTAATTGCGCCAATCATGTGATGAATCATTATGTCAGTTATTGTTACTACTTTCCATTATAATATTCCCTGACTGTTGTATATTGGTTATATAACCAACAATGTTTAGCAATTGTAATAATATAAGATTTTTACATCTTCTATATGGTATCAGAGCTGTAAAGCTCCCTTGAGCAATTCCAAAATACTTCGTCAATTATCTTGTTCTTCACAAAAGCTTCAATCCGTTTCCATGGAAGCCCAACCCTTCGTCATTCAAATAACCGCAAACACCCATTTCCCGATCAAACTCACATCCTACAATTTCCCCTCTTGGGCATGGGACACTGATAGAAAGTAAGAATTTCTACATCGCATACTGTCAAACACATTTCTAAGAACCCCGTCGAGTTTACTAACACCCTTTCTTCCTACATAGACATAGACTTACAAAAAAATGCGAATATTTGAACTAACAAACACAAAATTATGTTTTTATCCAAAATTGATTTGATCATTCACATCAACGAAGAAAGATCATTACATGACTTAGACATACACACCAAATTTTAATCCAAAACCATGTTGGTTAAAACATCAGAGAGGATTCATCCCCAAATGGTGAAATAATAAACATAGTCGAGCGTAGCTAAAGAAGAATACAAGATTAAACTTGAAACATTCTTATGATCATATAATTAATCCTTGATGTTCTTAAACGATGAAAAGCAACTTACAAAAGAAAGTAACTCCTATGAATGCTAGAAAACATAAATGGAGAGTGAAAAGTCAGACCCTTGGCTTCAGAGCTTGAATCCAACTTATAGGCAGACTGAGGCATCATCCAAGTATATGTGAGCTCTAGATACTAAGTCTTTTTTTAGCAAAAAAAATGCATAATATCAAGTAAATGACAAGCAAATGTAAAGAAAAGAGAAGTGAAATGGTAGAGGAATTTCGCCCATAAGTTCAAGTCACCATTTTGGCATCTTGGATTCGCAAAATACCTCTATACGTAAACGCAAAGGTTGTCACTTAAGCCAGCATACCCTGTGGCATAACCAAGGGTAGTAGTCCAACAACATCATTACCCGAGGTTAGGCTAACACTGATACCTAGGTCGGGATCTCATGCCCTACACCTCTTCGGAAAACTGCTGCATGACGACAGACTAAGGGTGCTAGGTGAGAAAACAGTGGTAATGTGTGCATGTGCGGTAAAATGGAGCAGAATGATTTCCCTTTTAAAACTCATCAATGCTCCCACAGTAAAATGGAGCAACCGCTAGGAAAATCCATCTTTTATTGGAATTAAATTGCAAAAAATATACTTACGACAAGGGGCTAAAACCACGATCACTAAGGACCCTCGATTTGGCGTTATCTCCTCGTGTGTTAGAGATGATGAAACTAGCCAATTCATTGCACTAAAATGCCAAACAGCCCTCTTGGGCATGTGGGACCTATAGAAAGCAGAATTTCCTACGTCACATATTGTCAACCCATTTCCAACAACCCTCTCAGGTTTTCTAACACCCTTTGTTACTACATAGACATAGACTTACAAAAAATATGAATGTTTGAACTAACAAGCACAAAAATAAGTTTTTCTCTAAAATTGCTTTGATTATTCATTTCAATGAAGAAAGATCATTACATGACTCATGCATACACACCAAAGTTGAATCCAAAAACATGATGGTCAAAACATCATGGGGGATTCACCCCCAAAGGGTGAAATAATAAGTTTGGCGGAGCATAGCTAAGGATGAGTACAAGATCAAACATGAAACATTCTAATAATCAAATGATTGATGTGCTTAAAAGATGAAAAGCAAATTACACAACAAAATCACTCTTATGAAAGCAAGACACCTTAAATGGAGAGTGGAAAGTCAAACCTTGGCTTCAGAGCTTGAATCCAATTTATAAGTAGACTGGGGGCATTTACACAAGCCATGTAAAGGTTGCACGAACCGTCTAAGGGGACATATATAGTATTTGTTGCAAGGACTGTGCAAGTTACTAATTCCGTAAAATCCCGTGTGTTTCTTCGTCTAGGGTAGGAAACAGTACAAGTTGTGTAAACTTCACAAGATCAATATTTCATCATTTTTCATCTCTTATTGTTTCCTTGAACATCCAATTGTTTATTCATGAAAATTCACAAATAAGCAATTAAGTAACTGAATGCCAAGAATAACCATTGAATTACTGTGGGGTGTAATTGATGTGTAAAAGATGTTGCATTATGGACACATCAAATGTGCCTTCGAAGTTCGTTTAATTGCTCCGCTAAGAAGCCAGATAAGTTTTAGAATTAGGAAAATTGGAACGGTCAAGGTTCATCTTTAGAGCTTGGACGGCAGTGGCCATATCCAGGTTGGGGATATGTAAACATTCTTGACTGAACCTGTTGATGAAATCCCTCAAGGATTCTTGGGGACGTTTGATTACCCTGTACAAATCACTTGTTAATCTTTCAAAACTCCCGCTACAAGAGAATTGATTATTAAACAAGTTTATTAAGTGAGCAAAAGAAGTAATTGAATAAGCAGGGAGATTAAGCAGCCATTTCAGGGCTGATCCTATGAGGGTAGAGCCAAATCCTTTGCATAGACAAGCTTCCTTTAGATCAGCAGGAATATGATTGACTTCTATAAGTTCCCTATACTGGGCCATTTGTTCTTCTGGATCAGTGGTTCCATCATATAACTTCATATTCGGAGTTTGGAATCTTTTTGGGATCTCAGCGTCACAGATTAGTGGAGCAAAACGAGATAGGCGATGTGTTGTTGAGGATACTTCAGGGATTGGTTTGACGATCCCTGGGACACTGGATATCATGTCTTGTAGTCTCTTGAGTTCCTTTGCTACTTGAGGATTTATTCCTGCATCTTGAGTGAGATCATAATAATTATTGTTTAAATTGGAAGTTTTAGAGATACAGTAACCCTGTGTCCTTGGAGGAGGAGGTGGCAATGATACTTCATGATATCTGGATCCTTCGAGATACCTGGATCCTTCAGGGAACCTAGATCCTCTTAGGTAGCCTGGATAATAGGATATCGTGATCCTTCGAGGATCCTGGATCCTTCAGGAAACCTGGATCCTTCAGGATATTTAGAGGATCTGGATACTTCAGGGTACGACGCGAGAGTCTCCATTGGTACGAAGTCTGGATCCTGAATTCTTGCCGATCCATGATACCCAAAGTCTATGTTCCTGGGATTCAGCGGAGAATACTCGGCGGCTTTTTCTTTCCCCTTGTCAGTTAATTTCTTGACTTGGTCAATCAGGAACTTGTTGGTTTCTTGCTGTTCGAGCATTTGTTGTTGTACCTGGTGCAAAGTAGATAGAATATCGTCATTAGAGGCAAATATAGGGTGTTGTGATGTTACCCTTGACGTTGCAATGCCTTTCGTTGTTGCTGTGGTCCTTTTTGTTGCAACAGTTGGTCTGGCTGACGAATACACCGGGAGTTGAGTGGATGTTCCAGAAGCAGCAGTCATTGAAAACACCAGAGTGGATGATGTCTTTGGTTGAGAAGACATTTTTTGTTAAAAATCCTTGAAAATAAAGGGTGTGCTCGATTTTAATGATTATGAAAACACTTTTTGCCCCACGGTGGGCGCCAAATTGTTTTGGTCAAAAATTAAATTTAAGTGTCAATTCTAGTTATTCCAAATTAGTTTTGTGAGACTAAGTGTTTGTCAAAATATGAAATATGTCGAATTGTTGAATTAACAGTTTAATCCTTTGATATCCTTTATTACGTTTCAATATCCTCAAGTATCCTTAAGGATATGTTAAGAAAAAGCAGAATAAGTAAATAATGACACAAGGATTTTTAGCGAGGAAAGCCCTTAATCCTTACAGATTGCCGGCATAAAACCTCGAACAGACGACCAAAATATCACCTGTCTAGTCAATTTTATTAATCAAACAAACAAGTACAATAATTAAAGCAAACCAATGGTAATCTAAGTGATTGTGTGAAGAATTTGCTAAGAATAGTGCTTGTATGCTTGAAACTTGAACAAGTGATTACTGCTACAAAGAGTTAGTAAGCTGTGTTTGCGAAAGTGATTGAAGTATTCAGAAGTGTGGAAGTTGGGTGTGTAAACCTAAGACCATCGGTTCCTTTTATAGTGGACAATTACAACGGTTTCAAAAAGTAGTTCCTATAAACTAGGAGAGCACCGTCCACTTTCTCATTGACTTCTTCCATTTAAAAGGAGTCTTCGGTCCGCTTTATCAGGAAGTGGAGTGTTTAGCTGAGTCATCCACACGTCTCTATAGCCAACACGTGGATACTTCGAGGATCATTCACAATGATAATCTTCTAAGGCATATATCGGACATAATTCCTGTGAACAATTCTCAATATTGTCTTAGTAAACATATATAATAATTCAGATGGAATATTAACTACATTTACGTTAACTAAAATGATAATAAGGACAAGAATCATAAGTCAGGATCCTCAAGATAGCCATCGAATATCCTTAAGATAGCCATTGAATATCCTGGTATCACACTTATTAACTAATTACTTTTACAAAATGAGTTTTAAAAAAGTGTTTGGATTAGCTTTTATGATTAGAAAAACCGATAAGTCAATATGTTAAAGTATTTGGATTAACTTATTTATGTAAAAAGGGTGGATTGAGTATAATTGTAAATTTTTTTTCTAAAAAGTCAAAAGCAGTTTTAAAATGCCAGGATTTATGACTTTTAAAAAATATCTTATTATCACTTATCAAAAAGTTATTTTCAAAAGTGCTTTTAATTTGACAAACACTTTTTTTTAATTATTAGTTTTTTGAAATAAGCTAATAAGTTAATAAGTTATTTCCTACTGCAATCCCAAAAACGCTCTAACTCTAGATTTTGCTTTAACCAATTGTATTAGGTTAAAAATTTTCCTTTTGAAACAAATGAAAAGAGAAAAAAAAAAACGTTTTTGAATCTTAGCTATTGGAAAAAAAAAAAAAAAATTTTTATAAGCTATTGGAAATTTGGGCCTGTTTGCTTCTTAATGGATTACAGTATCAGAAAACTTATTAAACCCCAAAAACTCAATACTTAACTTCTGCGATGTTTTAAAGTCGGTCATTCCCCATTCCCCTCGATCTTCTTACAGGATTCGACAACCCACAGTGCTAAATCGCCGATTTCAATCTCCCTCTCGAATTTCATCAATCGGTATGCTTTCGAAAGTAAACTCTCACTTTCTCTAGGTCTATATGCATCAAATCAATAACGTTTGTTTATTTAGCTAAAGCTGTTAGTATAATTAATCGCTATATTAGGGGTTTCCTTGTTTTACATGTATACAAAACATTATGAGTTTGTTATATCTGTTGTTTCTTGATGAACTACTGCGAATTGTAAAATCAAGGTTTTTTTAGGGTTTAGACTCGTTACTATTTTTATTAAAAGTATACCAATGTTCGAATGGGGATTTGTTTGATGTGGGTTTGTGTTCGTTAAAAATCTTAGTTAAGCTTAATTAATTAGGGTTTTCACTTTTGAGAATACAGGGTCATGTTACGTTTATATATTGCTATGCTGTAAATTAAATCTTATTGTAGATGATTGATGGTAGATTTGTGTCGAATTTGTAAAATCACATGATTTAGAGATTGAATTTTATCCACTGGTAGGTTTTCAAAAGCAAACCCTCACTTTCTCTTGGTTTATATACATCAAATCAATTAACTATAACACCTATATGTGAACTAAAGTTCTTAGTATTGTTATGTTTGATTTCTGGGGTTTCTTGGATTTGTATCTGACAAAACATTATGATTTTGCTATATTTTCCTTTTCTTGATGAACTCTTGTAAACTGCAAGAATAAAGTTTCTAAGGTTTAAATTTGTTCCTATTTGCTATAATCTTGTACCAATGTTCGAATGGGGATCTGTTTCATTGTGTGTTTATGTTTCTTAAGTTTCTTAATGATGAATAATTAATTATGTATGGATGCTATATAAGGTTTATTCTGAATTAGGCAAATAATAGTAGATTCACATAGACTGTTAGTTTTATGACAGATTTTGATTTACTTTCATGTTGCAGTATTTAACTTTATGCTACTGAAATTTGGCTCTACCTGAACAGCTTTTTTACTATGATTTTCTTAACAGGGGATTTGATTAAATAATGGAGCATCAAAGAGACAGAAATGGAGATAGGAGTGATGATGAAGATAATTACAGAAGGAGAAGAGAAGGTGATAAATTTAGGTGTGAACGTGAAGATAGAAGGGGTCGCGATCGGAACAGATTCGATGCTGAAAATATTAATGATCGAAGAGATAGAAACAGAAACATAAGTGATGATGAAGATGTTAATGATCGAAGAAGACGAGACAGAAATAGGGATAGAAGGAGAAGAAGTAGGAGTTATGAAGATGATGATAATGACAGGAAAAAGAGAGAAGATGGTAAAAGAAGTTTTAGGCGCGATCAGAGTGATGAAGAAGCTGCTGAAATTAGGAATTCTGGTAGAACATATGAGAAGAGTGATGTGGAAAATGGTGAAATTAGGATAAGAGAAACAAAGGGTAATGATAGAAGTGATGATGAAAATTATAGGAGCAAAATGAAAAAGAATGATGGCGGTAGAAAAGTTGTTACGCGCGATCAGAGTGATGATGAAGATGGTGAAATCAAGAAGACGGTAAGAAAAGAAAAGCATGAGGATCGAAGTGATGATGAAGATGATGAAATTAGGAACAAAAGGAGAAAAAGTAGAAGTGATGATGAAGATGATCATAAAGATAGGAGGAAACGCGACACGATTAAGAACGTGAGTGATGATGAGGATGATAAGCACACAAAGAGAAGAGATGGTAATGGTAGGAGCAAAATGAAAAAGAGTGAACGCGGTAAAAGAAGTGTTAGACGCGATCAAAGTGATGATGAAGATGGTAAAATTAGAAAAAAAGGGGGTAAAAATAGAAGTGATGATGAAGGTGATCATAAGGATACGAGGAGACGGGACCGGTATAAGAATAGGAGTGATGATGAGGATGATGAGTATAATAAGAGAAGAGATGATAAGAGGGATAGAAGAAGAAATGCTGACGTGGCAAATCAAACGACTGACAAAAACGGGGAAACAAAGAATCCAGACAAAGGTCCAAGATTTCAAAAGCTGGCTGAAATGCAAGAAAACATGACCAATTTAGGAAAAACTGGTGGGGTTTATATTCCACCGTTTAAATTAGCGCGTATGATGAGTGGAGTACAAGATAAAAGCAGTGTTGAATATCAAAGAATGACATGGGACGCCTTGCGGAAAAGCATAAACGGGCTGGTCAACAAAGTCAACGCAACAAATATTAAAAATATTATTCCGGAGTTGTTTGCCGAGAATTTAATCAGGGGTCGAGGACTTTTTTGTAGATCTTGTATGAAGTCTCAAATGGCGTCACCGGGTTTTACAGATGTTTTTGCAGCATTAGTTGCAGTTGTCAATACCAAATTTCCTGAAGTTGGAGAACTTTTGTTAAAAAGAATTGTTTTGCAGCTTCAAAGGGCGTATAAACGAAATGACAAGGTGCAAATCATGTTTTCCTTTCTTGGTTATATCTGACATATTTGTTGTTTTTGGTGTTTAATGTTTGTTTTTTGGTTTATGATTTAACTTTTAATTTTTTTTACAGCATCAACTGCTTGCTGCAGTTAAGTTTATTGCGCATTTGGTCAACCAGCAGGTAGTTCATGAGCTTATTGCTCTTGAGTTACTAACGCTTTTATTAGAAAACCCGACTGATGATAGTGTAGAGGTTGCTGTTGGTTTTGTTACCGAATGCGGATCTATACTTCAAGATTTGTCGCCTAAAGGCTTGCATGGTGAGTGATTTTTTATTACCTTTGTCTTCTAACAGTATTAGTTAATTGTTTATCTATTTTTTTTATTATTATTGTTATATAATCATAAATTGGATTTAGGTTGTTTAGTACTTTTCTGCATTGTTAATAAATTACCTAAATACATCAGTATTAAATGCTAAATGTGCTACAAATTAACTTAAAACTGGCTTTCACAAAGCTGGAATTTAGTTCTTTTTTTTTTCTATTACAAGAATTTTCATGGGGTTTTATAAACAATTTTCATGTTACAACTTACACAGATACACACTGAAATTCCAGTTGTAAGGTGGAGGTCATTTTTTACTAATACTTTATGCGTTGCATAAATGCTGTATTAAGATTATAATTGGGTTTAATTTAGTAACTTGTTCTATTAGTTACTCCTTTTTATCATTTCTGATTTTTCTTTTATTTAATAATTATTTTAAAGGAAGTTAAGTGGATGATTCTCTGGGGTTCACTAAAACCGAATATTTACAGAATAGTTCCGAGATGAACATAAACTTAATACATTATTATTTTAAATAAAAATCACAACTCTAAGTCTGATAGTTCATTATTTGGTAGTAGTGGTATCATCTGATTGTTTTAATAAATCATTCTTCTTAACAAAATAGAAGTTGCCAATCTGGGACTGTCTTGTTATTTATTTATATATATTCCAAACGCTTGAAATCTCTATGTGTTACTGCATAAGTTTCTGCTCTCTGGTTGTGTTTACACTGAGTCAATCCTTATGCTTACAGTACACATTATAATTTTTTCATTGACATATATAACATTATATATTGTATCTCTATCCAGGTATTTTTGAGCGTTTTCGTGGAATTCTTCACGAGGGAGAGATAGATAAAAGGGTGCAATTCTTGATTGAAGGTCTCTTTGCAATAAGAAAAGCCAAGTTTCAGGTTAATTTTATCTACTTTTTGTAAAACCTTTATAACATTCTACTGTTTTATAAGAATATATATATATATTTTACTTTGCTTATCTTTTATGTTCATTTATACAGGGCCATCCAGCTGTTCGTCCAGAACTAGACCTTGTTGAGCTAGAAGATCAATTAACACATGAAATATCCATTCTTGATAAGATGGATGCAGAGATCGCTTTAGGTGTGTGTGTGTGTGTTTGTGTTTGTGTATATATATATATATATACATAGATCTAGGGTTAAGATAATATGGAAACCCACTCTCAATGGAAAAACCATGTAAACCATGTTTTTGCATATGTAAAACGAGTAAAAACAAATTTTCTAATTTTTAAAATTTTTTTTATAACTCTATTCAATTCTATGACTTTTGGTGAAAAAAATATACACAAGCGCCGAGTGAATATTTATAAAAGATTTGTGACATTTTTTAGAAAAAAACAGGTAGTTTACATATGTAAACTGGTAGTTTACATATGAAACCCATTAGGTACGTTTTTTTTGCTGATCTTTAAAAATATAAAACCTTTTAGCGCTTTTATTATTTTAGTTTTTTTATAAAAAGTAACGATAATGGGTATAAAATGTAACCTATTTTTTGCAAAAAAGCGAAAGATTTTTTAAATGAGTTTTAATGCGTTTCCATGGTTTTCTCATTGAAAGTGGGTTTTCCCATTATACTTCCCCTATAGATCTATATATATATATGTGTGTGTGTGTGTGTGTAATTGTGTATTGCTTCTATTTCTTTAACATGTGGGTATGTGTGTAACTTTTATTATTGGGCTTTTCAGATATTTTCAAAGCGGATCCAGATTTTCTGGAGAACGAAAAGCGGTATGAAGATTTGAAGAAAACAATTCTTGGTGATGAATCTTCAGAAGAAGAAGAAGGCGGTGGTGAGGATTCTGATGATGATGATGAGGATGAATCTTCAGAAGAAGAAGATGAAGAGCAAATGAGGATAAGAGATGAAACGGAAACAAATCTAGTTAATCTTCGAAGAACAATTTACTTAACAATCATGTCTAGTGTTGATTTTGAGGAAGCTGGTCATAAGCTCTTGAAAATCAAACTGGAACCAGGACAAGAGGTATTTTAATCTATAGTTAATTACACAAATGGTCCCTCCGATTTGCAAAAAGTAACAGGTTTGGGTTTTATGTTTTTTGTTTTGTAACAAGTTTGAGTAACTTTCATTGTTAACTTTTCTTTTAAATTAGCATAGAATGACCAAAATACCTGTTTGACTTTTGGAATAGTCAAACTCAAATGGTGAAAAGTTGTAGGGTATTTTGGTCATTTTACCCTAATCTAACGGAAAAGATAACGTAAGGTAGCATTAATACCCGGGAAAATGTCATAGAAATGTAACCAACTTCCAATGTTGTTCCATTAACTGGTACTTTTTTTGTTCCAACTACTTTAAGGTGGTGTTCCGATCTTATACGTTATAATTTTTTTTATTGACATAATCAACCACCATCATTAAAAAAAAGAAAAAAAAATAAAATAAAATTCCAAATGACATGGTAACCTAATGTTGTAGGTAAAATGTGTAAAATTAGAACACTTATTTAAAGTAAAGTTACCCAAATGGAAAAAAGTATATCTGACCTAATTGGAAGAAAAAAAAGTATGAGTGACTTAATTGGAATAAAATTAAAAGTTGAATATATTTATACAAAGTTACCCCTTTATACCATACCCATACTCGTTACAAAGGTGAAAGCATAAAGTCTACAAATTTTTACTTTTCTAATTACTTGTATCAGATTTAAGCATTTTTAAAATTTGTATAATTTACAAAGCGATTTGGTGCATACACAGATGGAACTATGCATAATGTTGTTGGAGTGTTGCAGTCAAGAGAGAACATACCTTCGTTACTATGGGCTTTTGGGCCAAAGATTTTGCATGATTAACAAAGTCCACCAAGAAAATTTTGAAAAGTGTTTTGTTCAGCAGTACTCGATGATTCATCGGTTGGAAACAAATAAACTGCGTAACGTAGCAAAGTTTTTTGCACATTTGCTTGGGACCGATGCTTTGCCTTGGCATGTTTTGGCTTATATTCGCCTCACCGAGGAGGACACGACTTCCTCTTCTAGAATCTTCATCAAAATTCTTTTCCAGGTATTTTTTTTATAATTATTTAAATTTTTTTTTAAATTAGTTATTTTTCAAATCTGCTCACTGATTCAGTTTTTGTGATATGTGTCATTGATTGATTATTAATATGGTTGAATCTTAACCATGTTAGCCTTACTTTACATAGATTAATTTGTTAATTTATTGGACCAATTTTGTAAACTGTGCTAAATTTGGTTTTTTTATTATTTTTTTTGTTATTTTTACAGGAGTTATCTGAACATCTTGGCATTCGTCTATTGAACGAGCGTCTCAGTGACCCAAGTATGCAAGCGGATTTTGAATCAATTTTCCCACGCGATAACCCTAAAAACACGCGGTTCTCAATCAACTTCTTCACATCAATTGGGCTTGGTGGTATCACTGAGAATTTACGAGAGTATTTGAAGAACATGCCTCGTCTTATTATGCAACAAAAACCAGCATCTGAATCTGATGATTCTGATTCTTCTAGTTCGGGATCTGAATCTTCAAGCTCTGATGAAAGTGAGAGTTCGAGTGAAAGCATTGAGAGCGAAAGTGATCATAAAAGCAGCAAGCGTCGAAGGAGACGTTAGGAAAGTCACATGAGAGATGATGTTTCTGTTTGAGTTGTTTTCAAAGTTTTTATTGTGTTTGATTATATAGCATCATGGTTTTTTTCAAATGTAATCTGTGATGGTTTTGTGATTTTGTTTAATGTGTCATCGGAGATGGTTGGCAGATACTTCTTTATTTATTTATCTTAGTTTTGTCATGCTTATGTTTTAGGAATCATCGTCGTCGTACTCAGTATATCTCACCTAAGGGTAGTATGTGGAGGGTAAGATGAAGACCATCAGCTCATGATGCTTGATTAATCATCAACCCAACATTTTTAACATTACTTTCATAAAAATAAGTAAAATAACGTTAAAAGTATTGCAGTTTTACTTTTACCTCTCGAGGGTTGACACAACGAGACGCATATGTTTTAGGAATCATTTTATTTAAACTAGTTGTAAAAAATTTTTCACATGGTTTGGTTTTAGATTCGGTCATTGGTCTACTAATGACAGCAAAATATCTGATAAATCAGAAATCTTGTCTAATACTAATAAACAATCTTTGAAAGATATACCAACACTTGCTAAAGAGTGTTGGTTGTTTATGTATTGTCATAACATTGCTAATGAAATGAGTATTTATGATTACGCTACGAGAAAGTTCGTATCACATACATTTTTAATGTGCCTTAATAGTTGTCAATTCAAATTCAAATGACAATTACATGTATTATTAATTACATTTAATAATACTAATAATGCATTTCAAATGGAAATTGTTACTTCTACTCTACTAGAATTAAGTATAATTATGTATGTATATTTTTTTGGTTGAAACTTTTGCGTGGAGTGTTACTGTGTTACATTGCATTTAAGAAATACTAACTATAAATATTTCTTTTATTTCATGTTTAAATGTACAAATAGATTTTTTTAAATAAAATTTTGAGAAGAGAGAAAGATCTTTTCCTCTCTAAACATAAACTTTTAAAATTCTTACACTGTTACCTGGGTGGTCCTCCACTGATTGGCCATCTGTTACGTCTTATGTCCTCTTTAGATTATTGTTTAAATCACATGACCAATTTGTGTTGAATTATAATGTAAAATATTAGCAAGGAATTTTCCTCATAGATGTATTCGCTACTAGAAAACCATAAACTTGATACACGTTCGTAAGTGAATGATCCTCAATGAATATTAGAAAAGGTAGAACTTAGAAGTAAAGTTCTAGATTACTTTTAAATAGATTATGTCATACCAACATCATCATCATCATCGAACTCAGTATATCTTCACTTAAAAGTAAGGTCTGAGGAGAGTAAGATGTAGAAAACCTTACCTATACCCCTTAGGAATAGAGATGTTGTTTCCATTGAGATCACTGACTCATGATGCCTGATCAACCGTCTATCGTAGTTTTTAACGTTATTTTCACAAAATTAAGTAAAATAAGTGCAAGTTTACTTTTTTCCCTCGATGACCCACACACATAGCACGCAACTTCCTTAAAGGGAAACATAATCAAATTGAAGATATAGTTATGCAAGATCTTGATTTATTTATCTCTTATTAATTTCCGGGAGCTAATTTTAGTGCATTCTAATCCACCCTCCGAAGAAGATTCATTGTCCTCGATGAATCATGGGTATAGTTCGTGAAACCTTGTAGCATTTTCCCATGTGGCTTCCTCCGGTTGTAGATCTTTCCATTTATTGAGAAGTTGTTGTAGGTTATTTGGACTTTTGCGTTTGTCAGGTTCATGTCTGAGAACAACTTTCATGAATTGTACTTTCACCGAAATCTTGTGGTAATTCCTTAACTTTCTAAGGTACATCTTTATGAAGAGATACATGAAACACTAGGTGTATCTTTGATGTGGTTTGCACTATCAACGACCACCTTCACGAGTCAACATAATTTAAAATTCTAGTCAATTGATTGCGCCATTCATGTGATGAATCATTATGTCAGTTATTGTTAATACTTTCCATTATAATATTCCTTGATTGTTGTATAGTGGTTATATAACCAGTGATGTTTAGCAATTGTAATAATATAAGATTTTGACATCTTATATATGGTATTAGAGCCGTAAAGCTCATCTGAGCAATTCCAAAATACTTCATCAATTATCTTCTTCTTGACAAAAGCTTTAATCCATTTCATGGAAGCCTAACCCTTTGTCATTCAAATAACCGCAAACACCCATTTCCCGATCAGACTCACATCCTACAATTTCCCCTCTTGGGCATAGGACACCGATAGAAAGCAAGAATTCCTACGTCACATACTGTCAAACCCATTTCTAAGAACCCTCTCGAGTTTTCTAATACCCTTTCTTACTACATAGACATAGACTTACATAAAACATGATTGTTCAAACTAACAAACACAAATTTTGTTTTTCTCTAAAATTGATATGATCATTCACATCAATGAAGAAAGATCATTACATGACTCACACATACACACCAAATTTGAATCCAAAAACATGTTGGTCAAAACATCATGGGGGATTCATCCCCAAATGGTGAAATAATAAGTTTAGTCGAGCGTAGCTAAAGAAGAATGCAAGATCAAACTTGAAACATTCTTATAATCAAATGATTAATCCTTGATGTTCTTAAAATATGAAAAGCAAATTACAAAAAAAAGTAACTCCTATGAGCGCTAGGAAACATAAATGGAGAGTGGAAAGTCGGACCCTTGTCTTCAGAGCTTGAATTCAATTTATAAGCAGACTGGGGGCATTTACACAAGCCAAGTAAAGGTTGCACGAACCGTGTAAAGGGACATATATAGTATCTGTTGCAAGGAATGTTGCAAGCCTGTGTGTTCCCTCATTTTGTCTTTTCTTGCAGAGAATACAATTATCTTCATATGGGGTAGGAAACAGTACGAGCTTTATAATCTTCACTAGATCGATATTTCTTTAATTTTCATCTCTTTTTGTTTCCTTGAACCTTTAATTGTTTCATGTAAAGTCACAAATAAGCAATTAACTAACTAAATGCCAAAAATAATCATTCAATTACTCAGAATGTTGGGTGTAATTGATGTGTAAAAGATGTTGCATTATGTGTTAGGGCTGGAATATTTCGGGTTAAATAGACATATTTTAGGATATTCCGAAATATTATATTGTCTCTACTAATGATTTGAATAAAGCAATGCAGGTAGTTATATTCAAGCATATCGGAAGATATTCGAGAATATGAGGAGCGAATACACTTGGATTATTAATTTATCAGTTACAAAACTGACTTATCCACGATTAAGAGAACGTGGGAATTATTTAAATTCCTCCCGCAAATAGTGGATCTAAAGTTGACAGTTAGAGACGAAGTCAAGCGAGGATAAGCAGGAGTTAATCCCGAATAATCCGGGATATTGTTATTATTTACCGTTTTAATTTATGTCATATAAAACAAGTCGATGGTTATAGGAACACACACAACATTCACTGAGTTCTCTCTCGATTACTAACCTTTGTTTTGCAGCTGTTATTGCGATCACCGTTTTTTGTTTCATTTTTCATCAAGCACTTAGTTCATATCGACATACACTTTAGCATATTACCATCGGTTTGTTTTATGTCAGGATCGTCCAATCGGTTAGGATGAATCTAATCAACTAAACAAGACGGGAAAAACCTCCACAATCAATCCATG
>WOUH02000006.1:4590304-4600368 GCA_009936405.2 Stevia rebaudiana
GACCTAGGTTGTCCCGCTCATTGAGAAGCAAACAATCCATTTCGATTCTTTGAGATAGTTTCTGATTAAGGAAACAACTGGTGTAACTAAGAACCATAAGAGCTCAAGAAATCCTTCTTCGGGTCGCGAATCTTGATTAGTCTCTAGTGAAGATCAACATAGGGTTTAGTAGGGATTCGTTATTATATATTATATATATTATACATTTACATACGCATGTTATATATACTATTAATATTATTTACTCACTTTTAAATGAAATCTTGTCACTTTTAATAAAATAAAATAAAAAAACTAAAAAGCGTCGCTTTTTTTTAAATACGTAAAAAATTACAAAAAAACTATATAAAATTTCATCATAATGTTAAATATGTAACACAAATAAGTGGTCCAAATAAGTAAAAAACATAACTTGTTATCAACCAAATACAACATACAACCTCTTATTTACAAACACTAACTTATAATGCATCTAAGATGGTCAAGTATTCTAGGACCTTAACGGGTCAAATGGGTCAACCACTAAATATTACGTTTCCTATTGATACATTATGTTAAGAACAGCAAAATTCAGATTTATAGACTAAAGAATAGTTAAATAGTCTGGTTAAACAATAGGTAAAAAAAAAAGTTCAAAGGAGAATTTAAAATCATAGTATGCAATGTGTTTTATTGATAAAAAAATCCAAAAAATCAAATGCTATGCTATGATTATTAATTATTTTATATAATGCTAGAAAGTGTTGATGTATTTAGAATAGAATCTACCTTCTACAAGAACAGCAAATCAGTTTTCCTTTAAAACCTGTTACAACAAGAACCATTCAACAATATCAATTTATAAACAGAAAATTCAAAGGGTCATTTATGAGCATAGTAGTCATTTGTGTTTTACTAATAAAAAATTACTAAACCTCAATGCTCTAACCGTTACCAGATTCATAAATTATGTTAAATTAATAGTTCAACGATCCACGAACATTGCATATAACAGTTGGGAAATATCTAATTTATAAACCATCCAAGAACATTGCAAATAACTGTTCAATATAAGATTTATACATTATATTTCTTTTAAAGTTCATATTATTAGAAGTTTACTTAAAAGCCCAAAACATCGAACAACATGAATTAATCTATTAAAAGAGAAAATTAGAAAACTGATGCACGAATAAAAAAAATTACCTGTGTTGATGGATTTGCAAAGCTATGAGTTGAGAATGATAGTGGGTTGTTCGGTTTATAATAGTGGTTGCACATATGATATCTGAATTCAAAATACAAATTCAGGTAAGAGTCGACAGGCAAGAAAACGATTCCTGTTTCATGTAAATTACTTTTGTTAGAACCGGTCCTACAATTCTGAACATTCCTAAAAAGTACCAGTTTTGAATACCAGTGAGTTTCCCTGATTCTTCTTTGACCTAGGTTGTCCCGCTCATTGTGACGCAAACAATCCATTTCGATTCTTTGAGATAGTTTATGATTAAGGAAACAATTGGTGCAACTAAGAACCATAGGAGCTCAAGAAATCCTTCTTTGGGTCGCGAATCTTGATTTGTCTCTAGTGAAGATCAACCTAGGATTTAGTAGGGATTCGTTATTATATATTATATATATTATACTTTTACATAAGCATGTTAACAGTTTTCAATTCTCATTGGCCAGAGCACATGTGACATTCAATGATTGGTTTGTTCGATTTCTGTTATATATATAATATACACTATTAACACTATTTACTCACTTTTAAATGAAATTTTGTCACTTTCAATAAAAAATAAAAAAAACTAAAAAGCGTCGCTTTTTTTTAAATATGTAAAAAATTACAAAAAAACTATATAAAATTTCATCATAATGTTAAATATGTAAAACAAATAAGTGGTCCAAATAAGTAAAAAACATAACTTGTTATTAACCAAATACAACATAAAACCTCTTATTTACAAACACTAATTTATAATGTATCTAAGATGGTCAAGTATTCTAGGACCTTAACGGGTCAAATGGGTCAACCACTAAATATTATGTTTCTATTGATACGTTATCTTACGAACAGCAAAATTCAGATTTATAGACAAAAGAATAGTTAAATAGTCTGGTTAGTAAAAAAAAAACAGTTCATAGGAGAATTTAAAAGCATAGTATGCACATGTGTTTTATTGATAAAAAAATCCAAAAAATCAAATGCTATGCTATGATTAATAATTATTTTATGTAATGCTAGAAAGTGTTGATGGACTTAGTATAGAATCTACCAAATCAACTTTCCTTTAAAACATGTTATAACAAGAACCATTCAACAATATCAATTTATTGGGGACATTTAAAAGCAAAGTAGGCATTTGTGTTTTACTAATAAAAAATTACTAAAACTCAATGCTCTAGCTATTACCAGATTCATAAATTATGTTAAATTTATAGTTCAACGATCCACGAACATTGGAAATAACAATTGGGAAATATCTAATTTATAAACCATCCAATAACATTTCAAATAACAGTTCAATATAAAATTTATACATTATGTTTCTTTTAAAGTTCATATTATTAGAAGTTTACTTAAAAGCCCAAATCATCGAACAACATGAATTAATCAATTAAAAGAGAAAATTAGAAAACTGATGCACGAATAAAAAAAAAATTACCTGTGTTGATGGATTTGCAAAGCTATGAATTGAGAATGATAGTGTGATGTTCGGCTTATAGTAGTGGTTGCACATCTGATATCTGAATTCAGAATTCAAATTCAGGTAAGAGTCGACAGCCAAGCAACGATTCTTGTTTCATGTAAATTACTTTTGTTAGAACCGGTCCTGCAATTCTGAACATTCCTAAAATGTACCAATTTTGAATACCAGTGAATTTACCTTGACCTAGGTTGTCCCGCTCATTGAGAAGCAAACAATCCATTTCGATTCTTTGAGATAGTTTCTGATTAAGGAAACAATTGGTGCAACTAAGAACCATAGGAGCTCAAGAAATCCTTCTTTGGGTCGCGAATATTTATTTATCTCTAGTGAAGATCAACCTAGGGTTTAGTAGGGATTCGTTATTATATATTATATATTTTATACATTTACATAAGCATGTTAACAGTTTTCAATTCTCATTGGCCAGAGCACATGTGGCATTCAATGATTAGTTTGTTCGATTTCTGTTATATATTTTATATACACTATTTACTCACTTTTAAATGAGATTTTGTCACTTTTAATAAAAAAAAAAAACTAAAAAGCGTTGCTTTTTTTTAAATATGTAAAAAATTACAAAAAAACTATATAAAATTTCATCATAATATATATTCAAAATATGTTTTGAACGACTTGCTAATCTGTTTATTCACACTTCTCGATTTGTCAATCGAATGCAAGTCTACTATTATACTATTTGTGCACGCATCTCTAATAACTATTTGAGTGAAGTGTACATTCACACTACTCGGTTTGCTAACCGAGTGTAAGTCTAGACATTACTCTATATGATGTGTGTTAAATGATGAAATCTCTTTGTTGGATTGTAAACTATTATGGCATCATCATACTATATGTTTAATCGTACTTGCCATGTTTCTGTCATATTGACTTGTGAATTGCTAAACTATTTACAGTATATACTAACCTATCTCTGTTCACCTACTTTTTGGTTAACGTCATATTTTTATACATCTTACATGTAATGCAGTTTGAATGTGCCAAGAAAGTTACACTTAGGGTGCATCTGGACTTAGTTAAATTAATCAGACTATATTGTATGTCATGTTCTTTGCTCGAGACAATTTGTATTTGTACTTGTAACATTTGCAATTTTCTGAATTTTGTTTATTACTATTCTTGTAAACTATGATTTATTTTAACCCGCATATAAATACAAATGCATACAATTTATACATAACTACACATACATATACAATTATCCTTTCGTTTAACTAATATATCATTTATATACATACATCTATATATTAATTAAATATATTAAAATTATAGAAATAATTGGAATTTATTTTAAAGGAACATTTATTAATAGATGTAACACTTCAACCCAATTAGGACCGACGTGTCACCATTACGTATATCAAAACAAAGCATAATTCCACATTTAATAAATTAACGGTTTCACAAATAATAATAGAATACCTAGTTACATATTTATTATAGTATCGATCTAGTTTTAATCAATCCCTTTAGCTTCTATATTCAAACTTTTCATTATTCTCTTCACACATCCCCTACTCCCATCATGTACCTGTCTCATAAACAAAAGAAAATACGGTTGAGCCAAAACTGCTCAGTAACGGAAGAACAATAGTAATAATGGGGAAAGCTAACAAAGGGTAATTGTTATAGCAGCGGCAAAAGATAGCGGTTATGGTGGTAGCAAAGCCCATAGAGCCAATAGAAGTTTAACATATCATAACGAAGTAACCATACGATTAACAACGCAAATAATACAGAGCAAATACATAACCAATCAAATAAGTCGCATGGTTAGGAGATACCCACCCGAGCACAAAACAGAACACAAAACAAATGGTGTACATAGACCCATCGATCTAATGTACCAAATTGTGAGCTGTATGTGGGCACACACCATCACTCACCAAAACAAAACAATTATCCTAGGATCGATCCATACGTCTCCCCAGACATATTACTCAAAGAGTACCAGAAATTAGGAGACGCCGTGAGCCAGTCACACCGTCACGAAAAGTGTTACGCCATTGATGCCCCAATGACGCACCGGTAGAATCACCTACCGAAGGGTTGCTCAGGTATCGGAATACAAATATGGTATGTCACAATCAAAGGTCTATAAAAATGTCCAAACAATAGTCTCATAATAACAGAACATGCGATAACGAGTACAATTTCAATAAATATATCGCATGCGTAACAAAGTCAGATGCAAAGCAAACGGGAACAAAAAGGGATAAGAGAATTATAATGCAACGGAAGCAAAATCCAAACCAATAAAGGGAACACAATTATACTATGAGTAAACAAAACGGAATCCGTACATCAAGTTAACGGAAACGAAAGTCAATACTATAAAATGAAGGAATAGAATCCGTACTTTAGTTGGTCAAGAAATGTTATAGTAACCAAAGCGTACGTAAGTAGTCCTCCACTGATCTTTAGAACCTACGATGTTCTGTTATATATTTTAAGTTTATCGGAGTTCAATGATTACTTTATTTGATTCGTTGGCAGGTTAATTTCGAATGAATTATTTCTTTTAGAATTTGTTGTGATAGTTATTACTGTATCTAGTATAGATATATCGAACTAAATGTGCATAGACCATATCAATATATTTGAATTGATACAGTTATCATACGTGAATTTATGTTTGGTAATAATGTGATACAACAATAAAATATTCGCATTAGAGAGTTTATAATAAAGTCACTACAAACAATTATTTCATTTAACTTAAATATATGATTTCGTTACATAGTCATACGTGGCCTCTTGATATAACTTATTTGAATATAGTTTAATACTTTAATTCAAAACATTTATTGTTCCCCAATGGCTTCACGTAGGAATGTTCATAATAGTCATATAAAATGAAAACTATCTAGTTCAACTAATCTTCCCTGTTGTACGTTAGAATCCCATGAACTAAATAATTTAATTGGTAAGTTTTATGGGTTTTAATTCATCTATCTAACAATGACATTGAAGATGGTTATTTACCTTGAATGTAAGAAGGGTCACTGATCGAATCGCATTACGACATTGTTCACAAACCACGGTCTTTACGGTGATTTTCAATAGCTTTGAGCTCATGGCGGTGGTAGTGAAAAACGTATCGGAGAAAAATCATGTCAACAACTTCGAGGTAGATTGACGCAATGGTTATGAGAGAGGTCGAGAAAGAGCATAAGAATTGGAAATCATGGACTAGAAATTGAAACATGTGATGGTTAAAATGATTCTTCTATTCTTCGTTTAAGGGATGGGTTTTACTTCAAATTAATGGTGACTTTATGACCAATCAAGATTGACACTTTCATGGTCAAGGAGACGTAAGGAAACGTTTTAGAAGTTCTAAGTGGCTATAACGTCATATTGACGACAATAATAATAATATTTAATTAGCTAAATGATTGCTAAGAATTCTAAACGGTTTGGGATACAAAAATCAAATGGGATTTATTCTTAGTTGTGTCAAATTAAATTAATTAAATCAAGTTAGACCATTAAATCAAGTTAAACCGTTTAACTACAATGTATCATTTAATACGTCTCAAAACTCTTGAAGTTTAATTTACCTTTACAAGTTTCAAACTATTAAATGAGTTTCTAACTAAGGCTAGACGAATTAATTGATACACTAAATTCTATTACTATTATCTATTAATACTATTATTCGTCGTAAATACAGAGAAGTTGAGAAAGAACCGTCATCCTATATTTCTCATTAGTCAACATATATATAGATGTACAAGTAACTGATAAACAGAATACGAAGAGAAAGTAATAAATGTCTGGATTTATAACACTCCCCTCAGACATTTTGTATTATACACTATCAACATTATACTACTCGATAATGTTGGCTCGGTTCTTCAAAACCAATATTAACTGATACTGCAGGATCAGCTATGCAGCCTCATTAAAACCTTACTAAAAAAACCTAATGGGAAAAAACTTAGTTAAGAAAAAAGAGTGCAGCATGTATAATACTCCCCCTCAATTAAGTATATATCTTTCAACATGCAGAGTTGAATCTTCTATGATAATTTCTTTACTCGATCTTTGTTTGGCTTCTTTGCTTTAAGCAATGGATGTTGTATTGTCTTCATATAGTGTTGTCAGGCTTATTTTGTTTGACTTTAGTCTACATTATTCTTGAATATGTTGAATTATTGTCTTCCGTAAGTAACATGTATGTGAATTGATACTAAAAGTCTGGCAAATCCTGCATTAACAATTTAACCAAAAGAAAATTTTTGGGACTTCATATTTTCCTCGTAGACAATCGAGTGTCTAGAGTCCCTTAAGTATATAAACATATATTTTCATATGTGCGACGATGATTTCTCGTTAAAAAAAACCTTGCTATGAAAAACCCAGCGGGACAAAAACCACAGCTAAGGAACAACGAGTGTAATCTCATATTTTCTTCCCCCTGAAATGTAATTTATTACATCTCACTATACATAAGTAACAACATACTTCAGGATGATGTTAACCGGTAATCAGGGATATAAAATAAACTGATGCTACTGGATCAGATATGTTGTCTTGTTAATCTCTTACTAAGAAAATCCATTGGGACAAAACTTAGTGAGAGAAAAGGGAAAGCAACTACTAGGTTTAATTCTATTTTGCTAGCACATACACTAAGAAATAATACCATGTCATGTAATCCTTACGAGACACATTAGTGATACATGGTAATTATGAACCAAGTATTTCTTCACCCACTTCTAGAGGTGGTAAGGGTCCAAATATATTGATCACTTACGATCGAAATACTATATGCATGCTTTGTGAATTGTCCATATTAAATTAACATATCTCAGATGTAGTTTGATTGATGAACAATTATATACAACTACGTATATATTTGAACTATAGATCGAGTAATATTGACTTGTGTCAATTATGGTACTTCTGGACCAAATACTTCTTCACCCTCTTCTTAGGGCGGTGAGAATCTTTATGTGCTTTAGTGGTCGAACAACCATGGATATACTAAACATATGAGCTTTGTCCATATTAAAATGTATCAACATCTTTTTGATGTAGTTTGACTGATGGACAAATGTACGATTGCACGGATGCTCGAACTGTAAGCCGAGACATAATTTTGTAGTGCCATGGTCTTTCATCTTAAATTCTTTCTTTAATAATTCAGCAGTTTTTCAAATCTCTTCAGTCTGCAATTATAGTGAATTTTGAGAGTGATCTTTTTATAAAGATACATGGGTAGATTACATCATACTTATATCCCTCCTTTTGGAGATATTTGCTAAGTATCATTTGATGTTTTTCAAAGATTGTGAGGCCAATTAAAAATCGAAGGGTTATCGCATCCAATATCTGGAAATACGTTTCCTCATAATCAACTCTTGGGGTTTGGGAAAACTCTTGTGCTACATGTCGGGCTTTATATCTTACAATCTCATTCTTTTCGTTTTGCCTTATTATGAACACCCATTTATAACCCACAGGTTTGACTTCTATGGGTGTTCGGACTACTGGTCCGAAAATATTTTGCTTTTCAAGCAAATCTAATTTAGCCTATAAGGCATCTTGCCATTTGCCATTTTGGCCAATCATTTCTATGCATGAACTCTTCTAGAGTTTTAAGTGCATAATATTTTTCATTGATTACATCCGTTGCAATAGCATATGCAAATATTTCATTCAACACGTGTTCATTTCGGTACCACATTGTACTAATTTTGTACAAAATTCATTGAGATCTCATATAATTTTAGTACCTGAGTTTCTTATGGAACTCCATTATCCTCTTCTAGGATTTATTAATCTCTTCTAGGATTATATTGATAACCTCTTCAAGGGCTTCGTTAATCTTTTCGAGGATTTTATTGATAACCTCTTTTAGGTTTCATTAATTTCTTCTGAAATTTTATCAACAACTAAGGTTGGTTAATCTCTTCTGGAATTTTATCAATAACCTCTTCTAGGGTTGGTTAATCTCTTATGGGATTTTATCAACAACCTATTCTAAGGTTGGTTAATCTCTTCTAGGATTTTATCAATAACCTCTTCTAGGGTTGGTTAATATCTTCTGGGATTTTATCAACAACCTCTTCTAGGGTTGGTTAATCTCTTCTGGGATTTTATCAACAATCACTTCTAGGGTTGGTTAATCTCTTCTGGGATTTTATCAACAACATCTTCTAGAGTTGGTTAATCTCTTCTGGGATTTTATCAACAAGTAAGATTGGTTAATCTCTTCTGGAATTTTATCAATAATCTCTTCTAGGGTTGGTTAATCTCTTCTGAGATTTTATCAACAAGCTCTTATAGGTTTGAATAATCTCTTCTGGGATTTTATCAACAGCCTCTTCTAGGGTTCTTATTTATAACCTCTTCAAGGGTTTTTCTTTGTAACCTTTTCTTGGTTTACAATCGCACTGATCTGCTCGTTTTATTTTCATGACATATCTTTGGAGGCGATTATACTTTATGTTTTCTTTGTATGGTAATCTTTTTATAATTACTTTAGTTTGAGCAGGCGTATCTGTATGTATATGTATACAGGTATATGCGACTTGTCACTATGTTTATGTTTATTAGAATTCAGATACTCATTAACCACTTCGATGGTCGAGTTTTAGTAGTGATGATGCTTTATGTATTATTTTCACATGTTACCAGCATTTCATATTTCCATCTCCCCCTAAATACTGGGAATACAAGCTTTTGAAATTTTACAGCCCGCGTATTATGTTTTAAACTTGTCTCAAATGGTAGGTTATAATGGCGAAATTGATATATGATCCGCACAACCAAATATGTTTATATGAGACCAAATTTATTCTCTTCAAGAGATTTATTACAGTGGAGAGAATTCATGATGAAACTTTGGTTTTAAAGTGTAGAGGCTGTGAAATGACATTCCTTCCTTCATGTAGAGGATGGTAATTCACATCTTATCACTAGTTTGGCAATTCACTGTAATAGTTATTCAACGATTCAAGTAAACCGTTCTTTTTTTTTTTTTTCTTGTGAACATGATCAACTAGAAGTTTAATATGTATTTGTATAGACATACAGTAGTTTTAAAGAAACATTCAGCTCTACTATATTTGCATCATACTATACTTCACATTGTCCCCAACACTGGTCATTATATTTCTTTGCTCGAAAAGCAGAGTTGAAAATATTTCAATAAACAAAATTTCATATTGTTAGGCAAATACTCAAATGTGTGTAGTTTAAAACTCACTTGTGACCATATAGATACATTCTTGAAGACAAAAAAAAATGATCCACAAGAAAATTTATATGATGCATTTATCCCTTCAAATCTTTCCAAAAAGAATAAGGAATATAGGAGATTGTCTTTAGATGCATTAA
>WOUH02000006.1:4606718-4617820 GCA_009936405.2 Stevia rebaudiana
TTTAATTAATGTATTTTTTTAAGAAGATTTCAATGTTTAACTATGTTTTTTATAATTTTGTTATTTATTTACTTTTATAAGAAATAAAAAATAAAATCAATCATTAAAACAATCAATACATTTTTCTCTCTCCTCTACTTACCACAACACCCATTTTCCATAACCTCTTCTCTCTCCTGCGTGGCACTGACGCGTCATACTCCACGCGCTTACGCAGCCCGACCATAACACATGGTCTTAGGTTTGGTGTCGTCTTGGTCAGTTTCTCAGTATCGAGCTTTGTGATTGATGTGATATCTAATAGTGGCTGGATAGTAGCTACCAGTCGACACGACAGCAGTGTGGTTGTCTCTGCTTGCCGTTCCCATTAACCAATTCAACTTAGTTGTTTTAGCTCATCAAGAATAAATATGGCCGGCACTTTGACTTTGACAACCTAAAGAGGGTTTAATTGTATTTATTACAAATAAAACAAGAAAGATGGCTGATCTGATTATATTATTTTTTAGACACACCCACATTTTAGACGAAGAAAAATATAAAGGAATACTCTCTAGTTCCAATATTCAAGAGATTGAGGTTTCTTGTTTACTTGCTCCACCACATTGGCTTAGAATATTTAGTAAACATGAAGAAAGGTCATTTAACACAGTGCAACCCCGGGTGCATGGACATATCTGGGGCTTTGGTTGTTATACTCGAAGACAAATACATTCGTATAAGAAGAGGCTTGAGATCTTATATAAGGGAAGCATATTAAATACACGTCTGTAAACATAACCGTCAACAAGTTTGTTTACTCAGTTTTGGAGCCAATGATACTACACGAAGGTGTTAGTACATAACACAATGGAGAAATCGGCTAGAAGCAATTTGTTAATGTAAAATTGTATTTTATTTATCATTCAACTTTGTACAGAGTATTGTATGTGTGTATTCTTATGAATATTGAGAGTATCCTTATTATTATTATATAATGTATTTTAATGAAAAGTAACCCACAACTATATAGAAACATGAGCTTCCTATCGAGCATTCAATAGTGTTATCGTGCAATCATTAACTGATAAGTGTGATTCTGGTTCACCATAACTTTCTTCATTGAAAAAAGCAGGTTGTTTAGGTTCAGACAGTGCTCCCTCGGTAACTAGCATTAAAACAACTGACAGCATCGATGGGTCTATCTTCTGCATAATGTTGCACACATAACAGTGCAACATGTATTGATCTTAGTATTTCTACAACCACACACGAGGTCTGTAAGGATGGACTCATTAATCTAATAGACTTGCCTTCTTTGTAGAGTCTCCATGCCTACATTATATCAAACCATTCCACATTTAAAAAAAAAAATTACAAGATTCTAATTAAAATATTGGGATATGGTCTTTGACTTACATGTCCAAGAAGATTATCATTGTGATCTCCATGAGAGAATTCTCTATTTTTCTCCCCGCAAATTATCTCTAACAAGAGAACACCAAAGCTAAATACATCAGATTTTATAGAGAAACGCCCGTGCCCTGCGTATTCAGGAGAAATATAACCACTACACACAATTAAACAAAATATATATATATATATATATATATATTAGTATTGAAGTCACTCATTTAATCTCATCTTCCTTCAATTATGAGGTAAACTGATCACAATTTAGGAGGATTCTTACTATGTTCCGACCACCTTCTTTGTTTTAGCAGAGGTATCATAACCTACAAACTTTCTAGCAAGGCCGAAGTCTGATATTTTTGGATTCATATCACCGTCAAGCAAAATATTACCTGCCTTCAGATCTCTATGGATAATTTGAAGACGAGAATCATGATGTAGATAAAGAATACCTCGAGCTATCCCATGTATTATCTTGAATCGTTGTGGCCAGTTAAGCATCAAACTTCTGGTTTCATCTACCAAAATGTGACTAATGTCTCATGTGTCATTATAAATACTATTAAAGGAAGATATTATGTGAAGTCATGGAGAGTGAGTCAAACCAAAGATAAACCAGTCCAAACTATTGTTAGTCATGTACTCATAAATCAAAATCAGTTCATTTTGATGAATGCAGTATCCAAAAAGCTTCACAAGATTCCGATGTTGAAGTTTCGCAATACAACTAACTTCATTCTTGAATTCATCAAGACCTTGATGGGATGTTGGTGAGAGCCGCTTCACAGCTATTTCTCTTCCATCTTCCAACACACCCTAAGTGATTAGGATTGTATTAAGTGTTTTGATAAGCTGTAGTTAAGTAGACTTTAAACTTTATATTTCATGGCAGTAATAAGCCTTGCATTCTTTTAAAAAGCAACTAAAATACCTTGTAAACAGGACCAAAGCCGCCTTCTCCAATTTTATTGAAGTCACTGAAGTTACATGTGGCCCTAGCTACTTCATATAGGTTTAAAAATTCCAAATTATCAAGATGGATCATCTCCAAGGCTGTATTTCCTACAAAAATATGGGCGTATCCACATTAACCTTATAGGGTTCGTCCAACGTACACCATGAAATTTTATTTCTTAATGTTGTATATACGATTTGATATTGACAAACCCTCAAGCAGATATAATTTGAACATTTTTTTATTTTATTTTTTGTGACCCGACCAGATTAAAGGAAAAATAAATATTTAATGATACACAACCGACAAACAAAAAAAATTTCCGACCCGGGAAGAACCTTTTTTTGGTCTCCATCGTACAAAATGGTATTGTCACATGACCTTTTATACCAAACTGTCAACGTTACCGTGTTTTTTCATGTGAAGCCATTTCTTTAGCTTTCTACAGGCATACGCAACTGCTGTGAGAAGTGACACAATTGATAAAGTTAAAAGCACCGTTATAAGTAGTGTTTTCTTTTTGTTGAAATTCGACCGGGAGTCCACAAGACCTTTCAATAAGAAACAATAATAACTTAGCAATTAGCACCTGAAACATAAGCTAAAAACTAGCAAAAATGTGTACCTTCTAGCTCAGAGGCTGCCATTCTTATGTAAATATCTTGATCTGCATCATACTTTCTAATGTCCAAAAGCTCATCAACCCAAAGCAAACATCCACTTCCTCCATTACTAATATCTAAACTTGTATAACCAGTACAAGAGCAATTCCTTTTGCACACCGTCTCACACTCTTCAAGGCTCATGCTCGCATTATACCACGACCGTCGCGTGTCTGGTACTTTCACTCTCGCAATTTTCCAAAAACCATCCCCATTCCCACAATTCAACGGATTTTTGCGTTTACACCCGCTTACCCAATCAGACGCCGCCCATTCACAAGGTGGATGCTTGTTAATGCAACAAATTCCATAAGGACCACATAATGAATATCGATCGCACGTATCTACTTGAACCTCTGCATACGTAATCCAATCTTTAATCCGCTCAATCCATTGCAAAATCTTCGTCTTCCCATCCCATGTCAAAACTACCCTTTGAACAACCGAAGTTTTGAGTACGTAACTATAGTGGATTTCCATCCCATTATTCACAAACTCTGTTGAGTAAATCTGATTATCCTTTTCAGTACCAAACCCACTAAAACCTAAACCATTCCATGGTCCAAGTCTTGCTACTAAAACTTGACCCTGCCACCATAAAGCTTGCGGGTATCCGTTTATATCTAGTATATAACTATATTCACCAATAGACGGATCATCAAAACTCTTCCAAGATCTCATGAACCTCTGTAGCCCGGTTACCAAATCGTTCCCAAGTTTCATTCCTGGTAGAAATGTGTCACTAGGGTAGTCAAAACTTTGCCAAACCACTTTATTTTTATTCCACACAACAAGATTTCCAGTTTCGAGAAGCTGCAACACCGGATTATTACTCACAACAGCTATTGTTGAATTGGGTGACACAAACACGGTGTTACCGCCACCGAGGATCAAAAGATTTCCTTGTTTGGTAAGTTTGAGGATGCCTGATTTATCTGTGATTGGTGTCTCTCTGTTAGCAACCCATACAACGGTCCCATACGATATCTTCTTGTACCATATCCCCAGGTACCGGTTCTTCGACTTACCGGGACTAAAGAAGCCCAATTCAAACATTTCGCCTTCAGAAACAAGGGTGTTACCATCTTTGATTTCTTGATTTGAAGATATGGTATCTATTGCAATGGTGGAATATGATGGCAGCAAGATCAAAGCAATAAGGAAGAATATATGTATGGACTGGTCTTCCATTGATAATCCAAAGAATGAAAGCTAGCTATGATAATTTTTTCGTCATCTTATTTGATAATTCAAACGGATTACCTTTTTTACCAACTAAAGTCAAGTAAGTGGTGATTTTCAAATTCTTTACGTATGTGACTATTTATCAACACTAAGTCATGAAAAGATCGGTATACCTTTAATAACTTTACATTAGTTTTCTTATGAGTAGATTATATTATATTTATATATATAATATGTTACAAACAAGTGTATTACAAAAAATATAATTTCAACCAAAAAAAGTTATGTAGTATTTTTTCTTTTATATAATGTTTTTTACAATTAATTCTAACCACAGTGAACTTTCTAAAAGAATTAAAAATCACTCATAAAAACAATTATTATTATTATTATTATTATTATTATTATTATTATTATTATTATTATTATTATTATTATTATTATTCATTTGTTTTTTTATTATAGTTTAATTAAGTTTAATAGTTTTGATTTGTAATTCACTTTGAATTAATTCTACGCAATCAACCAAGAATTAATACATTTAAGTTAATTATGATTTTTAATTCACTTTGAATGAATCATAAAATAAAGTGGTGCTATAATGGTTACTTTTAAGAATAGCGTTCATTTAGAAGTGTTGAAGAAAACTTAAAACGGTGTGAATAAATATGTCCTCTACCTGAACAAAAGTTATGGTACTAAAATAACCTCTGTTTCTATATAGCATGGTGTGAATGTATCTAGGGTAAGAGACATGTATTTCGTTCTATATAATCTTTCTCCTATAACTTAAATGACACATGTCCTTTTTCTAACACATATAACCTCATCCTGACACTTGTCATAACACGTTAATTCTCTAATTTTGATTAAGGAAAGTTAATTAATGGTTTTAAATACGACAAATGATTTATATACGTTATCATATATAAAACTCTTTTTCAGAAGGTTCCTTAAATTAAAAATTTTATTTTTCAACTAAAAATATATTGATTTCTTATTATTTATTTTCCATAATTAGTTTTTATAATTGTTTCATAAGTATTTTAGTTTAAAATCATATTTTACTTCCTATATCTCCATAGCTCATTTTGTAAAATTTTATCAAAAATAGGTCAATTTAAGTTATATATTTACATTACAATATTATAGGTTTTTTAATACACATGCCAAATTCTAACCATTTTTAAACCTTCATCCATGAAAACATTTTAAACATATTATACTTTCAATTCCATACATGGTGCATCATATATGTGTATTTCAACTTAATTCAGTAGGATAATATACATTTGAATGTTCGTTAACAGTGATTGGCTCTTTATTTTGAAAATTAAATTATCATATATGTTTACCTTCTTTCCTTGTTGATGTCATTGTCAGTGACCGATAGCAAAGTAGTACCGTGAGGGAAGGGTTGATAGTGGTTATTAATATAGAGATATAGAGAAACTGACAATAAATATATATAAACATTGATCATTAAAGTAAACTGGAAAAGAAAAAAGTAATGATAAATGTATAAAAAAAATATTATTTGATTGAATAGAAGAGAGATGTAGTGATAAAGGTATAAAACTTATTATTTAATTCAATAAGAATCTGAATAATTCGATTATTTAGCATTGTGTCATGTGTGACAGCAACAAAAAAAATGTTGTCGCATAACCATTACGCAATCAGTTAAGTAATAGTAATAAAGATGCGTCGTAATGCTTTTGTAAATATAAGATTTAATTTAAAGAAAGAAAATTAGGTATAATTATATGGCAAAGTGGGGAAAAAAATTATACAACCCTTTGGTGTTATCAATGTTGCAAAAATCAGCCTAATCAGCCAACGAATCCGTGATGAATCGTTAGTAAGCGAAGGACCTAGTAATTTTTAACTAATTGGTCACTTGACCGCCAGTCAGTAAAACATCAGCCAAAGTTGGGCTAGTCGACCCCTAAGCGGCCTAGCTGCCCAAAAGAAAAAACGGTCAAAATAACCAAAACTCGGTCAAAATTGGTCCAGATCTTGTTAAAATCAATTAAATTAGTCAAAGTTTGATTAAAATCAATCAAAATTGACAAAAATCTATTAAAATTAGTCAAAATCTTCGAATTATTAAAAGATATAGTTATTTTGACAAATTCAATATAATTTGTATACACATGTACAATTTTGAAAATTACATATAAAATTCAAAGCAATTAATCCCTAGTTCCCACCCAATCACCCGACTAGCGATTTATACAACCACAGGCGCTATTCGTATCCACGGACCACCATTAAGCCCAGTACACTTATGAACAAATGATAGAACAAGTAGGTCAAGGCTTCAACATGAGCAAAAGAAGATCCCAATTCGGGTAAAACATAGCAACATCCATTAAAAAGATGAAATCAAATTGAAATACAGTACAAATTCATATAATAACTTTTGTAGGATCACACAAACATCACACAAATCCTTTGTTTTTTAACCTTAAACCACACTAGTTCTTGCTGAAAGCAATAACATCTCGGTACGCCTCTCATTAATCTACATACCTTTCAATGTTTTCATCTTCAACTTCAGTTTGCTCGGCTTTGAATAACATCAAGTCCCATCTCACTCGGATCTGTCGCCTGCAACTCGATCTGAATCCCATCAAGCTCTCTCTTGAACCGATCCTTTGAGCTTGCATAAATCATCTTGTTTCTCACCCTTGCAGTATCAGGAGACCTTCAACACAAGATCACATCAATCATCAAACTCCATAATGTTTACAAAATCTTTGGTTTACAATTAAATTTTTTTGTAGTTTTTAGTATATAAAACTAGTCTCTTGGAGAATTATATATCTTGATTATATACCTGTAACATATATTGTAAATATCCTAGTACGTTCAGATATCACCTTGACACCTTCTACCATAAAGTATGTCGACTTGTTGAGAAACGGTTGGATTTGCAAAGTTAAGAAAATGTTTTGGCTACTGTTGACTCACATCGTCCTACAAATTAATTTATTCATTATCTATTACTAATCTTGTTGATTTTTATTCTTTTGTTTACTTAGAAAAATTCAAAACGAAAAAAAAAAACCCAAACAAATAGATATCGCTAAAGAACCAAAAAACCAAAACTGATCCGTTGTAAAAAATTAAAAACCGATTATTTCAGTTTCGGTCTTAGACAAAAAACCGAACCAAATAACTATTGTAATTGTTATTATTACCATGCAATGAAGAAGATTCTGCTCTTTTGAACACCTTCTGGGGTCAAGAAATCATAATCAAAGACAGCATATCGGCATTCGTTATCAGGGAGGCATGCAGTGAAATCATCATAAGTTTGAGCTGGTTCTCCAACTTTTTCAACCATCACCTGCTTCTGCTTTTCTTCGATCTTGTAGATGATGAAACGATGGGTCCGTTTCGCCTTCAAATCCATAAACTTTAGCTTGCATTCATCATCAACAGCCATCCCAGATGCTGCATTGGCCTACAGGTATGATAAATTATCGGTATAATAATTGATTGTATTATTAACATTTCAAGAAATGTGTGACTAGTGTAAAGCCCTACAAAGAGTGTAAAGTTATACACATTCAATTAGAATATATATATATATACTTCAATTGAGATATGATTCGCTATGATGGAAAGGATAACCGATACCATCTCTTGAAACCGCATTACCTTACCAGTATTTTGTAGAAAGTGATCGACTAATTAGAGATTTGGTACCAAATCACTAGTAAACAAAGGATTTAATAAGCCATAAAAAACAGATGAAATGACAATATATAACATTCATTTCCACCAGCAAGATAAAACTAAACAACCCTAAAGAATTACTACAAAAGCTCCAAAGGAATCCTTTTATATAAACAAAAAATAGCAGATCAAGAAATTATGTAAAAAGATAAAATATCACATAACAAGCGATCAAGAAATACCAGATCAAGTATTCAGGATTTCTATCGAGATACTTATCAGTTTAGAATAAGTTGCAAAATTTGCTTCGAATTCTAAAATTAGATGCCACAAAAGTCTTTACCGACTCTTGAAAACTTTTTGAAAACAAATCTAAGATTCCACAGAAAGGCAACCACATTGATCTGAACCAATTTACGAATCGATTTTAAGTAAATTGAACACAAATCTGACGATTTAAACCTCTGATCTAGCTCAACGTCAAGTTACGAGAGTTAAACACGGTAAGCAACAACATATCACGTAAATTACACATAATCGAAAATCGATCACCAGAAACAAAGATCAACAGTATCAGCAACAACATATTAACAAAATCAGCAAGCAGCAGACAAATCGCAGTAAATATGTGAAATCAAACAAAGCCAACAATAATCAGAAAATGGGAACATATGAGTCAACAGATTATGTTTCTGTGTGCGTGTCAAGCAGAGAGAAAGAGAGATAACCATGATCTCCGGCGGAGAGTGATCGGCGGGATCGATCCAGAAAATCTAGGGCTCCGATTGAGAAATTTCAGTAGGTTTTTGCGGTGAAGGAGAAGACGTGTTTGTCTGCCTCGATTTGGGGATTTTCCGGAGTCGTTTCCCATTTTAATAGGTTCAAATTGATGAAGAGACCTTGATGTTTTATCACTTTTTTGTTACAAACCTTGAAACAATATGTTGTGCCTTTGTTTACTATAATTTTAGAACAACTTACTTAAACACCTTCAAAGATGTAAACTTATATTCTTTTTGATAAATTGGACTTTAATAACTCAAATTTTGACATGTTAGCGATAATAATTTATATCAGTAGTTTGACAAATGATAATTTTAAGTTTCATTTTTGTTGTCAAACGCAATCCTAGTAGAATATCCATCATTGATTTACATGTGATTTCCACTTCATTTTTGCTCAATCCCCTTCAATGTTTTCTCATTTCTTTGACAATCATCATTGTGAGTAAAATAATGTGAAAACCGAGTGTAGATTAATGATGATTATGCTATTGGGATTGTCGTCGGCAACAAAAGGGAAGTTGCGATTATTGTTGGTGAAGCTTCTAGTATGGTTATTTATTATTGGCAATGAGTAGTATTTAAAATTATTCTAACACTTTCTCTAATCACTAGGATTTTTCTTTATGTTTAAGGATTCTATTTATTTGTAAAACTATAGGTCATGCTATATTACATGTGCTTTACAGGATTTTAGTTTAAACATTTTTTGTTCATTAAACATTTAAAATACAATTGAGACAAGAATCACAAGATTTGAGACCAGTTTGAGATGATAACACGTGTGTGGTCTACTATATCTACTAAACATGTTATTGTCACTTTTCAAATTGCTAGCTATGTGCACTTCAACATCTAGCAAATAAGCATTTTTAATCACACATGCATGTAAGGCTTGGCTTCAACTGATATAACCATAATGAAATCTTTTTTCTATACATGATGTGACATGAGTAAGTCTCATTTTTTATGTTACTTTTATAGATATTTAATAACATTATGATTGTGTGTGCATATTTGAGTATAGAAATTGAATGTCAATTAATTTGTAAGATACTAATTTCTTAACGGAGACATTTAAAGTTACCATAAAAGTTTTTGAAATTTAGAAAAACTATGGTTAAAACACGTACAAGAACAAAGGAACGATTGTGTAATTTTAAGAAGTCAAGGCTAAGATTTGACTGAATTTGCTGGTAGAGGTGCTTTTTGAAAACTGGTTAAACCGAACGGACCTTTTTGTAATCGTTTGTCAACTTTCTTTCTTTGCCACCAACAGTACTCATTCCTGCGTTGGTTGTCCGCAAGCTATTGAAAGTAAAGCAAATCCAATGATAGTTTACCACGTGTCTCCTATCTTGTTTGAATTATTGCCACGAGATTGGAATAAGGCTGTGATAGGAATTTACAACTCTTGTAGCTAATTGTACAGCCAAATCGGAAAAGAAAACACATAACAAAACCTTTTCTAAGGGAATCCATCGTACACGAATTTAGCAGGTGAAGTATCCGAGCGTGAGGCACTCCATGCTATCACGTCTCGAACACCACCTCCTTCAAGTGATAGAAGGCGTGAGAGTGGGTGGACACCTCCTTCAAGTAATAGAAGGCGTGAGAGTGGGTGGAAAGTAGGTGGTGTTCGAGACGTGATAGCATTGAGTGCCTCACGCTCGGATACTTCACCCACTAAATTCGTGTATGATGGATTCCCTTAGAAAAGGTTTTGTTATATGTTTGCTTTTCCAATAATAATTATAGCGAGCAACGAGCGAGCGGACCTATGTTCATGCGTGGTTCGTTTCTAAACCGAACCGAGCCACTCGGCTCGTTTACAACCGATCCAAAATCGAACGAGCTAATTTTCAAGCATTTTCGAACAAGTTTCGAACGAGCGAAAATCATCGATCCATTTGGACAGCCCTATGTCCGGGTGCGCAGGTCCTTCACATCAAAACCAAATGGATCAAATTCAACAGAAATATTGTTATCGGTTGTAAACCGACGAACATGATAAAAGGTTTTTAACGAGATTAGGTGCGACTAGAACATTATTTAGTTTAAAAGGTGGGAATGGGTTGGGTAAGGTGTGTTGGCCAGTAGCCACGATTGGAATTTTATCACCATTCCCGACAATTATATTTCGATATGGGCCCGTATTGAAATAAGATTTGAGATTACATGTGTTATTAGTCATATGTGATGTCGCTCCCTTGTCAAGATACCATTGTTGATCCGATGGATGAAGTGACATCGTATTGAAAGCTGGGTCTAATTTTTTAGGAACATAGCTAGTGTCACACCCCAACCGACGGCGGAATCGTCGGAGCGTGATACGATTGTTCATCACACGTGCCACTAAGTATTACAATATTTAACATGCAAAGATTTCTTTTATTGATTCACATTGAAACACATTGTTCAAATAAAACTAATACAATT
>WOUH02000006.1:4633791-4646217 GCA_009936405.2 Stevia rebaudiana
ATTGCATATTGACTAAACTATTTCTATAAACATGTAAAACCTGAATTGTGATATCGTGTCATGTAAAACCTGTTTGTAATCAACTATGTTATAATACCGAGGTAAGCGGTAATAAAACTTAGAACTCACCAGCGAAAGCTGAGCGTCTTTAGTATGTATGTTAGATTAAAAGAGGAGATGCAACAACAAGGAATGGAGCGTATGAAAGGCATCGGTGTAGGCTGCTTGGGATGGTTTGAAGACTAGTAGTTAGTCTTTCGGATGTTATGTATAGAATGACATTTAGTTTGTAATCTTAACATTTTGATATTAATAAAAGAAAGTCTCCCACTATTTATCTTTGTATGATCATGTGTTCTTGTGTAAATCCAAATATGACGGGATTATGAGGATTTAGGGTGTCACACAAATCCTCAAATCTTCTTTTATGAAAGAGATTTTTTTTATCTTCTTCTAAATGCTTTTTTTATTTATTTTGTAGTTGACGACGATATCTACCCAACTCTCCTTTCTTTGCTAGATGACTTGACCACTTTCTTTCTTTCCCTTTGTGGTCTGGTCGGTGTCGTCTCCTCATTGGTCTCTTTAAGGTCAGAAAATTTGCTTGATAAGCCATCGAGCTTGTATGATATTCCGATTCAAATGTTTTTGTCATTTTCTAAGACTGGCCGCTGGCCGCCAAATTTGGAGCCCATCAACACGACGAGTTTTCATGTGGAATGGTTTCTCACAACCTCCCATAACGACAAATGAGAGAACCTTTTTTTGTCATATATGACCGTATATTTAGTTAGGATGGCCTTGATAATATCTACCTACATCCGTCATACCACTTTGCCAACAGTTGGTCCAAAAGTTAAAATATATAAAACTAATAAGAATTAACAAATGTGGATATTGTTTGAGCGCAAATGTTGTTGAACTTGCTCATCTTTCATTTCCTTATGTTTGGAATTGATTTGGTCAACGCTTGCATTCAAAAATATAACACGAAGCCATGCACACAGTAATTTCCTCTGAGTCACACCAAGGCACCTAATTAGCCCGTTTCAAGAATTTTGTTTTAGGTAGAACGTGGGTCTCGTTAACTTCTTCATCCTCATCATCTGAGTAAGGATGAAACGATTTGGTTCAAAAAATGGTGGTTTGGTAATGTGAGTTTGGGTCGTGAGCTCATGATATATGTAATGGTCAATAGTTGGTTATTTGAGAGGTTACTATAGAATTGAGTAACTTAGGATGATCGGATCACATGATTCCTAAGTGTCATCCCATTTAATCCAATCGGGGATGCCCTTACCTGACATGTTTCTTGGTAGGAGTAACATAAAGCTCAGAATTAGGGATGTATTCAAGACAAATCAAAATCAAAACAATAGTATATCATCATGTCTTACATAAAAAAAAAACAAAGTTCAAAACTAAATAATTAAAGAGTAAACTTGTACAATCGACGATTGTTTCCTAATTTTGGGTTTTAAGTTTTTTACATTTTTATTAAGGTTAATAACTAGATAATGGGCTTTTTTTAGTCTAGGCTTTTAAACAAAAAATGTCAAGATATTAGGCTTAAGAAGTGGATAATATTGGTTTGGTTTCTAGGTTTTTTGGTTGTTTCAGTTCGGTTCGGTTCGGTTACACTATTCGGTTTGTATATTCGGTTCGGTTCAATTATTTCCAATTATTTGAAAGTGAATAACCGTAACCGAATCGAAAATATCGGTTTGGTTTTTTTCGGTTTTCTCTTTTGGTTCGGTTTTTTCGGTTAATTTGGTTTTGTTTCGGTTTTTTCGGTTTTTTGCTCACCCTTACATATGGTTAACTGTCAAATTTTGAACGCCTACTGTTGGCCTATTTTTGATAAAAGACCGTTACTGGCTGTCAGCGATGGTCTGTATTACGAGCTTGGTTTTTTGTTAGGCTCCGGACCAGATGATGGATCCGGATCTGACTTATTAATTTCTATGTTTCGGCCCATTTGTTTAGTTCAACCTGTTTTATTATGTTCCGGGTCAAGTCGCTGGTCCGGTTGGAGTTATTATATTATCTGACTCAGCTATTGGTCCGGTTATTGCTATTTCTTAGCCTTTCGATGGGTCTGGTTTTGTTGGTCCGAGTTGCCACGTGGTTGGGCTATTTTCCTTGTTTATGCGTTCAACAAATAAATTGGACCGTTGTATAACTTGTATGGAATGGACATACGTCGTCAGTTAGAAAGTATATTGATCGGGTGCGACTTAAATTGGCATGTTTTGCATAGTTGGATAGTGGGGGTAGTATTCTCAATGTTGCGTATGTTGAATTGAAATAAGTTGATTGGAATTGGGTTATTTTGGCTTGAATCAACCATCGATTTGTTCGGTTTACGTCTCTAAGTATGTCTCTAAGTATGTAGATTTTTTTCTTTGACTCCATTTGTAACAAAGAAAGTATTTTTATGGCATATGACAATACTTTTAGCATAAAAAATGTTTAAATTTTGGTGTATATTATTTGTATAAATAAACTTGTTTACTATAATGCAAAGTTTTCTCTTAAAAAAAATAGCGTGTTACTATAATCAATGACAAATTAGTAAACTTGAATTTAAATTAGCATTAAAGAAATTATTTTGCTTTACAATTTTTCTTGAACAAAATATATGAGAGGGTTTTGGATTATGGATTATGGTTTTTTTTTATTTTTTATTTTTTTATTTTTTATGAAAGTAGAGAAATAGAGAAAGATTGAGGTTGCATCTGATTTAGGTAGTTAAAGTTAGTTTGTGTTAAAAATTTAGTATCAGAAGTATTTTTCATCACTTGGCTTCTAAACCTATAATCAAATTCATAAAGAAAGAATATACCACGTAAAGGAGTCAAGTGACAATGTGACATCATACTTTCATAGCGTCTTGAGTCTAGACCAAATTGTTGGCATTAAACGCGTATTCACTCTTCAATCATCGTTTCAATCTGCTTTTGCTGCTTCCGACTCAATTTCCTTTCAAAACCCTCCTATCACCCCCCGTCACCGACTCATTCCGCCGGCGGCCACCGCCAATTCCCGTCACCGATCACTTGTTCAACTAATCTAACCCTTTACCCCATAACAATTTTCATTCAAAACCCTCATTTCCTCACGGATTCTTATGCTAGGGTTTCAAAATGCTCGCCAATAATTTCGATCACGGAATCCACTCCGGTTCAAAATCGATAAACGAGTCAGTGAACGGGTCTCATGATTTCACAATCAGAGGTTACTCGCTCGCCAAAGGAATGGGTGCCGGTAAATACATATCGAGCGACACGTTCACGGTAGGTGGATACGATTGGGCGATTTACTTCTATCCAGATGGCAAGAATTTGGAGGATAATTCAATGTACGTTTCGGTGTTCATAGCGTTGGCGAGTGATGGTTCGGATGTGAGGGCTTTGTTTGAGCTTACGTTGTTGGATCAAAGTGGTAAAGGAAAACACAAAGTTCATAGTCACTTTGATCGTGCGTTAGAGAGTGGACCTTATACTTTGAAGTATAGAGGAAGCATGTGGTATGTCTGGTTACAAATTCATGTTTTGTAGTATAGAAATTACTATTTGCTATGATGATTACTCGAAATAGTTAGTAAATTATGAAAATTAGGTATGTGTTTTTACATTTTTTGTTTTATATTGTTGTGAATTTGATGAATTAGTGTTTTGTTTTCTGAGGCTTGCAAGATAAAAACATGAATTGGGTATAAAGGTTTTTCAGGATCATGTTGTTAGAATAACTTTTTATAGAAAGTATCTCATTACTATGTTTACCATGAGGCTACTCAGTATTCACCTATTCTGTGAGATGCAATGTTAAAAAGCTTTATAGTTCATAATTTGCCTTAGTTAATTTAATGTCTCAGTTTTCAATAATCTTTTAATAAGTACAAAAAATAGACTTTTTCTTAACTATCTACACTCTATCAAGCAAACCTCAAACTTGGAAGTGTAACTTCCTAATTGTGTTAAGACTCAAGACCAAATTGATTGTTCTAGATTGGAAATATTGTAGGGTAGTTTATTTTATATTATGAAATATTTGGTTGATACGTTGGGAATAGAATGACAAAATGGTAATGGTATTGTTGCATTGATAAAGTTTGGTTGATATGTGGGGGAATCAATATTTTAATAATCAATGGAAAAATTATGGTAAGTATATTATTCTGGTAACTTAAACGACAGTGTATGTATGACAAGCAACTATATGGTCCTCAGAAAGCAAAAAAAAAAATGCTGAAAAAAAAATGAAAAAGAAATAACATCAAGGTACAAAAAGTCATTATCAAGCATTAACTAGACAATAGTAAAATTTATATGAAAAATCATAAAACAGCAAACTGGACAGCACCAGACAGCAGCAAATTGTGTTTATTCATCTATGTTTTTTTTTCTACAATGGTTGCACAGATATTTGTAATGCATGCTTAATTAAGCTTTCATCCGCAAAGTTCTTAGAAAACCTTTTTAAAAGTTGAGATATAGGTCATTATGTCTAATGTTCATTTGGAAGAATAATAAAAGCACCTAACTATAGAATTGAATCACACTTCTTTACAGTGCTAAAATAAAAATACAAAAGGGGCTAGAATTATCGATTCTTTTTTAGAAGGACGTATCGATACATTTGTTGAAACAAACAAACGATATGCAAAATTTAGGAAACATTCAAGCAATAAAAACTCTAACTAAAAGTATCATACTATCGTTCATAGATGGACTAATTGATTAAAAAGCACCTAAAACAATAATTTTATTGTGAAAGTAACCATGTCTAATTGGAACGTTGAAGAATTCTAAATTGAATTTTGTAAATATCTGAACATTAACCATGTCTTTCAACATGCTACATACCTCTAATAATGTTGTTTCCCATAGTTGATTGTACAACGAAAAAAGGTAAATTTACATTTCATTTAAATGTTTAATCATTATGTGTCAATTATTAATTTTGTTGATCCAAGCATCATCTATCTATTCATTTCAGGGGTTACAAACGTTTCTTCAGAAGGGTAAGTTTGGAATCATCCGACTATTTGAAGGATGATTGTCTCTCAATGCATTGCACCGTTGGCGTTGTCAGAAACCGTGTTGAGGGACCCAAACATTTCACCATCTCTATACCTCCATCTGATATGGGTCAAGATCTCAAGTACTTGTTAGAATCTGAAATCGGTTGCGATATAATTTTTCGTGTTGGTGACGAGACTTTTAAGGCCCACAAGTTGATACTTGCGGCTCGTTCTCCTGTATTTAGAGCCCAATTTTTTGGGCTTGTTGGGAACCCTAATATGGATGAAGTCGAGTTGGAGGATGTTGAACCATCAATTTTTAAAGTAATAGACAATTATATAAAAAAAGGGAGAATTGACATATATCTCCCTCTAAACTTGCAAAATTGCATATTTTCCCAAAACACAAGTTTTTGATTTGCGAAGTATGCAATTTTACAAGTTTAAAGGGGGATACATGCAATGGGTTAGTATCATTTCAGAACTCATATCAATTATACATTTTTTCCGTGTATTATAAAAATAACAATTAGAAAACAACATTTATTTGGCTCTCATGAAATGCAACAAAAATAATGAAGAAAATTCGTTTTTTTATATATATTTTATGCATTTGTAACTCAACACATGTGTAGGTAAAAAATTAACATTTCAAATAATCACTCTGATAGTTTTTTTATGTACATAAACATACACAATTGTGTAAAAAATATAGAACCAAAAATATATGAACTATTGATATGAGTTTTTGTAGCGTTAAAAACATTTATGATTTATGAAATGATCCTAAGCTTACATGCAAGTGCCCCTATATATTATTATTAAATAAACTACTTTTAATTTTTGTTTCGATTTTTTAATTGGTAATATTTATGGGTGTGTTTTTGCAGGCAATGCTTTTTTTTATTTACTCAGATACCCTTCCGGATTCACAACAACTAACGGGGTCAATGACAACATCTACATCAACAAACATAATCCAACATCTGTTGGCGGCTGGTGATCGGTTTGGTTTAGATAGGTTAAAACAGTTATGTGAAGCAAAATTATGTGAAGAAGTTAATGTTGATACAGTTGCAACAACACTTTCTCTTGCTGATCAACACCGATGCTCGCAACTTAAATCTATCTGTCTGAAATTTGCTTCCACAAATTTGGGAGGTGCGTGTTGACTGTACAATTTTAGCAGTTTAATGTTCAGGTTATGTCAGTTTTGATATTTTGACTCTTAATTATGCAGACATTTGCTCTTCTGCATTTGTGTTGAGCACATTTTGACTGTTAAGCACAAATGTTAGTCAATTAGCAAATTTAACACCCTTTCAGTCCAAAAAGAATCTTTTGATATTTCAGCTCCTGACGTTTAAATTTGTTACAAAATTCAAATGTTAGGGGTTGAAATGTCAAAAGAATTTTTTAGGACTGAAAGGGTTAAATGAACCAAACCATAAGGACCAAATTAGTAATTTAGTTTTTTTAATTTTTTTTTTCAAAATGAAAATTGGGATAAGCCATGCTAGAGGAGGGTTTAAATGAGAACTCTTGTTTTTGCGAGAACTTACGGGAACTCGATATAAATGATTTCGATTGAACTCATTACAGTAGCGTTGGAACCATCTCGTCAAACCCTAACCAGAACCCTTAAATACTAATGCTAAACCCTAAAAAACGAACCCTAAACCCGAAAAGCTAAACCCTATAGCTAAACCTTAAACCTAAAGCTATACCCAAAACTAAACTCTAAAAGCTAAAAAAAAGATAAAGTGACATAACTCTAAAAACTAAATTCAAACCCTAAAAAGCTAAACCAAAAATGCTTTATCTAGGGTTTGACGAGACAGTTTCAACGCTGCCGGAATGAGGTCAATCGGAGTTCTTTTGGTTTGAGAACTTGTACAGTTTATGGGGTTGTAATATTTGCATAGATTTTTAATGAATATTAATTTTGTTTTTGTAGCGGTGATGCAAACAGAAGGGTTCAAATATGTAGAAGAAACATGCCCATTGTTGCTTTCAGAGCTTTTAGAAACAGTTGCATCAGCGACGGTTGACGAGAGGTCAGGTGATGGAGGGTTAACCGCGAAGAGAAGTGGCAGCAGCATCATTGGCTTAGATTTGGCGGCAGCAGCCGCCCACATGGCGGCTGAGGTTGATGCGAATGTCAGGCGCGTGCGTAGACGGTTGTAATCTATAATTGTATCATCTTTCTTACTTATAGTTACTATATTGTTATTAATGTCCTATATCCAAATTGTAATGGAAATGAATTGAGTTTAGGCTTTAGTAATCCAAACTGTTAAGGTTTGTATAACATGCTCATGTGATTTCATAATTAAGTTTGTGGGATAATGTAATGTTTTATTGATTTCATAATTAAGTTCGTGGAGGAATTGGTGTGATCCTGTGGATACGTGCATCTGTATCTTGCATGGTCCTTATGTGTTGTATCTTTTTGGTTTAATGAGTTTTTCGGCTTTTTCTTAAAGAAAAGATATAAAAATGATTTCGGTTTTATACTTTGTGTTTTACCTAAAGTTTTGCTTATCGTATAGAATGTCATACTTCTCAGACTGAATTTTATGAAATGATATGATATGCCAAAATCTTTAAAGAAAAAGTGTTCGTGTGTATATAATGGTTCTTAGATGTGTATATTCCTATTCATCTGGTGTGATTTTGCTTTTCAAATGCATATATTCCTATTATTCTTATGTATGCTATTGATCTTACATTGATGATATTTTTAATATTAGTATTCTTGCTAGTCTTCTATTGTATGTGAGTGCTTCTGTCTTTACTGGAAATGTTTGTATTTTTATTGCAATTTTAGTCAAGACAACAAACACTGTTTAAATTTTCCCAATTAAATTATTTAAAAGACCATAATACCTTAACATAAAATGTTGAAAGAACAAGATTAAGCCCGAGTGAAGGTTTGATATCTCCTAGGTTCCAATGCTAATCTAGACATACTAAGAAAGACAACACCATTACTCTCATCATAGGAGGAAACCTTTTGTGATCTGCCTCCAACATGAAAAGTATATATGTTCTTTGGAGATTTTTAACGGAAGAGGTAAGGATTAGAGAGAGTATAGCCGATTGTGTATAAGCGTTTAAGAGGTCATATGGTGAATTCAAAGAATCGAGACCTTTTGGTATGAGACCGAACTCTACTTTTTATAGAGGGGAGGGGTGTTTGGGCTTCAAGGTAGTTACTATAGCATGCTTACCTTTCGGGGCGTCTGTTTCTCCCCTCTCCGTATATGCAGTTTCACATTTCCCCTCTTTGGTATAAACGATCAACAAGTGTTTTTCCATACGTGTAAAATATCTTTGTGGGTCTTAATTTAATCAGTGACACTCATATTTTTAACTGTTATTAATAGGCAATCTCACTCGCATAACTATCATGTTTGCAGTAAAATTAAGTGGCAAGCATAAAACTACATTGATTTTGTCACCCTTTCCAAAGAAAATGTTGATTATGTCATCCTTTCCAAAGAAAATGAGTTTGTTGATTTATTCAACTACTAGTACGAATTATCAAAACCAATGTGTTATAGTTTAGATTATTAAACTTATTTCGCCTTAATGAATTATTGTAAAATGTATGAATATGAAGTCAGCAAAATCATCAACTTAGTAGTAAAACCATATTTGCTGTTATAAAGTACACGTGCAATGTGTTGTGCATTCACATTTGCACTAAATTAGAAATACGAAAACTCAATCATCAATTCTTGTTTTGAATTTTGAAAGTGATTTACCAAAGTCATATATAAATATATATATCAAAGTGCAAAGGGCCAAAACATAAACCATGGATGTAAGTCATCAATTTTGGTAGTTGACTTCAACTTGAAAAAGTCAAATGGTCAAATTTATCTACACATGTTGCTTTCCTAGTACTCAGCCCTTCAACTTGGTATAAAGAAAAAAAAAGTAAATAAAAAAGATACAACAGACCAAAACTGATCATCGTTACAATATGTCAATACGCGATACTTGCAACCAATAAAACTCAAGAAAGTGAGGCTAACAACCAAAGAATCGTGTGAGAAGAGATAACAAGCAAAAACCATGCAAAGAAAGCGAAAGCTATCGAAATCTGGAACAAATCACACGAAAGTTTAGGGTCTAATCTGCAAATATCCGAATCTTTTAAAAACAAAACCATCACTCCAGCTGACGAGGATGCAGCTGCAAGTGCTAATATGGCGGTAACCTGAAAAATATAATAATCACAAGATCAGAAGCCATTGCAAATAATAAATTTGCATTCTTATTAGGGTCTACAACTATATCATGTAATTTTCATCAAAGGGTAGTTTGGACATTTCACATTTGATTTAAGTGAGAGTTTATACCCAGTCACCGATGACAACAAGGCTTAATAAGACGTGACTTTGCAGATCTTTCTTTACTCTTAGAGCATGAACATCAAGACATGCGAGTCCAAAACTCCATAAAACTTGTAACCCCATTGCTGAAATTAGAAAGCTATTATCAAACATACACAACTTATTAGAACATGCTAAATAATATTGATTTGATAATCAGTTTCTAAGATGATTTGTTTACTCTCGTGATATGCATATAAAATGAAATAAAGATAAAACAAAAACATAAATTCTTACAGGAAACAAAATTTCCAAATTTGCAAATGTTTATTCACATGAGATGAGTATTTGTTCCTCATCATGATAAGTTGTTAAACCATCAAAATTAATATCATATGTTCAATAGACAGAAATAAACATTACAGAAGTTATGGTGTCCTTCATCTTTCTTAGTTGGCGAATTCTAGCCAAAGGCGTAGTGCATACAAGTATAATTATCTAAGAACAATTCAAGTCTACTAACATTTAAAATCATGAATTCACCGAATGAAATCTCTCTCTTTATAAATGTGTATATTTAATTAATAATTCTAAAGGGTATTATGACCATAGATGTCAATAGTAATGGTAGCGCCCTACGTAGCGTAGCGTTGATCTCCCGCTATTTGAGTTTAACAGATAAATAGTGACCAAATACGTATTTTAGGTTTTTTTTTAGTGTATTTTACGTATTTTAGGTATTTTGGAGCGTATTTTACGTATATTGCCCTTGTTTAGCTATTTAAGCATATTTTATGTATTTTTTTAAGTATAATTGCTACTAAATGCTACAATACTTATACATAAAATACTTTTGATTTTGTTCACTACTCATTGGTAAACCAGAAATAGTGGACGTTATTTACCGCTATTTGATATGTAGCGTATAGGTAGCTTGTCGCTGTTTATCGTTATTCGCAATTGAAAACTATGATTCTATACCGTTGGACGAAGACGAAGAGTGACATCGCATGCTTACCCCTTTAGGCTTGCGCCTTCGACACTAGACGTGTAACACCCTACACTCTGTTACTTGGATCTCGTACCGAGTATGAAAATCATTGTAGCACATACTAAAGAAACTTATAGGACAAGTCGTGTGCCCAAATATGCCATTTCTATACATCATACTTTCTAAACTTTTCATTTGTTTCCAACATTCAAGATTTTGAGTGCAAAGTGAGGAAAAACTAGAATACTTTATAAAGGATTTAGACGATTTCTCACCTTTGTTCTTCTTAATTTGGCATATTCTAGCCAAAACGCCTACCGCATATTGTTTGAATACAAATATGGTTATCTAAGAACGATTTGGGTCCATTAATATTAAACATCAAGGATACAAATCAGCAATTAGACATTTTGACTGCACGAAACAAGAAGCAACTAGCATACGAACGTGAAACATAAATAAGTTTAGAAATTCAAACCCCATATGAACAAGTCAATAAATTTTCCAGTTAAAATGGTCAATAGATAATGTAACCCTGTTTAGAAAACTTAAGAGATATATGCGTTCATGGTGAAATTAGCAACAAATTCTGCACTATAGATTGATTATCAAACTAACCAAACAAAACAGTTAATCAAACCAAAACGAGAAACAAAAGAAAGGTGATGAAATCATCAGCTACAACATCAAATTAAGAACAGTAAACTGTTCGATTTGCAAGAATTATACCAGAACGAAGTGGCGCTAGCGAAACCAGAAGAAGAAGCCATGGTGGCGATCGAAGCAGCAGCAAACAAACATTGCAAAATCCTCAACAAAAAACCACTCGTCATCCCTGGGGTTCCAAACCATGGTTTCATCGCTTTTATCACTTGAAGTTACTCTGTGTTTTTGATCGTTGAAATATCAACTGATTTGTTACATGGATGATTCGATTATGGTGGAAAGTGATGTCAAATTCAACGAAGAATTTAGGTTTTGGACATGAAGTTGAATTGGGTGCTTAACTATGACGCAAATTCCGCACGGTAATTGTCGCGGTGATCAAAGTCGTGATTTCATACGAATGAATTTGGAAAATATTTCTTTGGTTTAATAGACATGAACAAACAATTTGGGGGTATTGTCGTTCCATACGGAATTGCGTTACACCATACATCCTTAAATTCGGTAAAAAGTCAAAAACTATTTGGGTTCCATTTAAACTTTGTAAACCAAACATATTTGTTTAGAATTAGAATATTTGTTTACATTATGGGAAATACCACCCACACCTTGTCTTTTCTTACATTTTATTTTTCTGTAACCTCAGTTTCACATCATAAATATTACCCTTTTGATCTTAACTGTTTGACAAATCATGGCAAATTAGTCTTTGACATTTATGATCATTAGTTTTAAAATTAACTTTTATTACATGTTTGTTTTGCCCTTTCACTTAAACAAAAAAAAAAACTATTAATTACATAAAACGTCATTTCTTCATATAATAATTTGCTGATTTCATCATTAAACTTTAGTAATTACGACATACTCTTATTTTAAAATTTTATAAATATTTATATCCTTGTTAGTAACAAATGTTAGCCTTTCTGCTATTTTTTTTAAATGACCTTTTAGCTTCTAGTAATTAAAGTATGAATTACGTAAACAAGTATGTAGATGAAGGACGATTTATGTATTATACGTGATTTTTTTTATGTATTTTTGTTCTGTTGTTTAATAATTTTGTTTGTTTATTTTAATAAGTTACTTTTCTCATTTGTTATTATATACTTCACACAAATAATTTTTTCATTTTGGTGCATTCTATTTCTAACTACCGTATTAAATTGGTAAGTAATAAAAGTATAAAATTTATTTCTAACTATCATATAAAATTTGTTAGTAATAAAAATATGAAATTCACCGCTATAGTTTAGTTATAATAAATTGGGGTAGAGTTATAGTAGGGAGGAGGCTTAGTGTAAGGAAGGTAAGGAGTCATCTCATCCATTAGATCTTAAGATAAACGGTCAGGATTAACGCGGTGGCATTTTTGTAATTATTCGGAACTTTGAAAAGGC
>WOUH02000006.1:4652947-4665359 GCA_009936405.2 Stevia rebaudiana
TAAAAAGCAGAGATGGTATTAAACTATTAATATTAGATAAGGATGGTAAATGTACTAATAAAACAACTAATGTTGTCCACAAAGAAGTTTTTAAGGATTTGTAATTTAATTTATACATTACTATGTAATTCATATTTACACCTCAAAGTACTATCTTTTTTTAATGTACTTTATTTTAGAATTTGTCATTTGCTACCTTTGTACAAGTTTATCTTACTTATATAATGACCATTGACTTTTGTTTCTTTTATAATTACGCAACTCTTTTCAATACAACCGTGTTTTACACGGGTTATAACCTAGTTGTAGCTAATAAAGAAACAACAATCTAGATTGGACGAGTTGAATATCAAGTGTTCACACTTCACCCAAAAATGTAAGAACTTTTCCGGATCTTCACTAATTTATGTTGTTAAGACCCATTTTTTTAATGTCTTCGATCAGACGATCCAAATTACTATATGAAGATCCACCTTTGTTCACAGACTTCATAGCTAATTTGGCCATATGATTGGCTGATTCTATAAACTCCTCCTTCCAAATCTCCATTACTTCATTTACAATATTCTCTACCGTGGTTCGATCACATGTGTCCTTCATGTCGAGCCCTAGTTTCCAAACTGCATCGACAAATCTACTATTTATTTGTTGATCAGCAAAAAATGCCCAACTCACCATTGGCACACCTGCGACAATGCTCTCCAAAGTCGAGTTCCACCCATTATGTGTTAGAAAGGCACCTACGGCTGGGTGGGCCAGCACGTCTTCTTGTGGAGCCCACCCAACCAGATATCCTCTTTCTTTGGTACCTTTCTCTACCTCAAATGGTATTTTATTTTCATCATCTTTGCTCATAACTAGATCCTCGCGAATGACCCACAAAAATAGTTTATTGCTATTGACTAAACCATACCAAAACTCGAGAAGTTGGTCCCTTGTTAACGTGGCTAAACTTCCAAAACTCACGTACAACACAGATTTTGGTGGTTGTTGATCAAGCCAGCCTATGCAAGTCTTGTCTTCCTTGAAAAAACTATTTGAGGATGTGGATACAGACAGGGATCGAGATTTTAGATGTGCATGAAGTGGCCCGATTGTGTAGATATTGGTGCAATGGTTTTGAATCTGTGAGACAATAGGCCCTTCAAGGTCATCAAAGGTGTTAAGAATGAGTGCATGAGCATTTACCGTCTGACGTGTTTTACTGCTGACCTGCTGGAAAGTGTAGTTGCTTATGTCGGAACGGCAAAAGCTTGGAAGATCACGCCGGCGAAGGAATCCTTCCATACCTTTCACACTCACTATTCGTTCATCCACGTTTGTGCCTTAATTTTCATGACAAATGACAAATAATAAGATAATTTAAAAATGAAAGATCTTGTAAGTTTCATTTTTCAAAATATATTAAGTGCCCTTGCCCCACCTAACATGTTGTCAGAAAAAGTCCAAAAATACTTGTCACAAAGAGTTGAAAATGTTGTAGTTAGGTACTCTATTGCTATTGATGTGAAAATGAGTCGAGACCAACTGGACCACAGTCAAACTCAAGCCCGTCTCATTCGTAAAACTTAGTGTTCAAAACGTTGACTTGAGCTTGATTGGTCTTTATTTTCAAACTCGAGCTTAATTTCTTTTGAACAACATACTTTTACACGAATGTTACTTATTCTTGTAGTTGTAAGAATTTGAACTTGTATCACTTTTGGTAGAGGCTAAACATCATAATATTAGACCATTTGAACGTTGATTCATGAGTCTTAATATAAAATAAGATAAGTTACAGCATACGAAGTTAGAGCATTTGCAATGTAAAGTTTGTTAATATTCAAACAGATTTAATTATTGACAACAAAAGCTACGCACGCGTTGATGCGCTACATGAAGAATTGGTTATGTATATTGGAACATAGATAGGGAACATTATTATGCTTCGTATGACGCGGTAGATAGAAAACAATATTATACCATGTACGATAAATAAATAAGTAAAAAGGTAAAAATGCACATTGGGGGGGGGGGGGGGGGGGCACATAACTTCGTATGTTGTTAAAGGTCTTTACGTCGTTTCGTGTGCCGAGCTGACATTAATTTGGCTAAATACATAAACGTTCAAAATATTTGAAATTGTATTGTCAGGTCATAATACATGAGTTTTAATCGTACCAAGTCGGCGTAAAGACATGGTTCTAAATGAATGTATTAAAAAAAGTAAAAAAAATTAAACTCATTAAGGTAAAAGTTAATCTGTAGGAACTTGAGGAGTGAAATACTAAAAGAACAAAAACAAAATGTTTTCTAAACATGAGGGGGTAAAAGTGAAAATGTTAAAAGGAACAAAAAGATTAAAAAACTTGAGAAAGACAAAATAACATTTTAGGATGTTGAAGAATGAAATTGTCATTTTAGAATACTTGAGGGGACAAAGTGTCGATGAAAAGTATGAAAAATCCCACGGACAATTGTAAAATAAGTATATAAGAATGTCATAAGAGCACACAAAAATTTACCCACAAATTTTTCACAATTAATCCTAACTATCCTGAAAATGTTATGACAATTCTCATGATAACTTGTGGTATTTAAATAGCCAAACTTTTATAATGATAAGCTATTTATTTTATTCTATCGCACAAATAAGTACCATAAATTATGTTTGATTATTAAATAACTAATAAAAAAAATTAGATGTATATTTACACAATTCATAAATTTCACAAACTATTCTTTAAATTTATACCAAATTATTTGTTTTAACATTTAGTTTTAATAATTACAAAGAGTGTTATTTTTCTTAAATTTTTCTCCTATTATGTTATTTTGCTAACATGTGTTAAGCCTTTTTTTTAATTAATTTCAAGTTAAATGGCTAAAGTTTTTTTAGTTACCAACTCGACACAAATTTAGATAAATCATATTTCGAATATTTACCAACTACTATAAAGTTTTGTCACACCGCATGCTATAGTTTAATTAACTTATTTATTTTACACATTTAACATATTAAAAGCCAGTCAAAATCAACTAAAATGTTATCAACAATGTTTTAAAAATCGGTATTTTAATCATATTAAATTAAGCTAAAAATGATTCAACTAGTTGAATCGGGTTGTACCTTGTGGTTCAACCGACCTAGTTAGTTAACCATGTAATTTCATAAATTATACTTTCAACTAAAAAATAACCCAAAAATACATAATCCATTAAAAAACAATTCAAAATTTAATCCATAATAAAAATTTAGCCCAAAAATCATTCTAAAACGATTTAAATTTCCAACATAGCTTAATAAAAAGTGCATGATAGGTTTATGGAAGGAATACGTATCGTCGACATCGACAGTAGGTTAAAAGCTTAACATCAATCTTAAAATATTCAACTTGCCCCCTAAATAACAGTCAATCTTTTTTTAGGCATCTTACAAAACCAGTTTACCGGTAAGAACCGGAAAAACCGGTTGAACCGACGGTTCGAGGAAAATAAAACTTATCAATATCTAATATTTCCTTTATAAAAGAGACTTTATTTTTTGTTAGAAGTTCGATAACAAAACAAAATTAAACTAATGGTACAATAAAAATTAATCTATACCATACCATTAGATGTACGTGTTCAATAATCATATGGACTAGAGTACGTAGATAGTAATAATACCTGTAAAAGGAAGTTCACCGGAGCTTACGAGTTCCGGGATGCTAAAGTAAGCCCAGAAAGCACAAGCACTAATCGTCCGGAAAAAAATGACCGGAATTCCGGTACCCTCAACCGCATCAAGTGAAAACCCATTAATTCCATCGTCAATAACACAAGTCACCGGAAAATCAAGAATCAATTTCCTGAGCAACGGTGTTGCTACTTGAGCCAAACTATCAACCATCAGACTGATCTTTTCACCGGTGTCCATATTTCCTTCATAGAGACCCTCGATAACATGGAACCGGAAACCTGGTTTGGAGTTAAGGCGCGAGTGGATGGTGGCATAACTGCAGAGACTGCGGTAGTCTTTGGAGGATATTAAGAAGGTGATGTGGAGACCGACTGGCAGAAGGAGCTCGGTGAGTTTTAACATGGCGTTGACGTGGCCTTGAGCCGGAAACGGAAAGATAAGAACATGTGGTGGTTGTAGATCCATGAAATGAATACGATGAAGGAGAACCAAATGAAGCTGAAGACAAAAGAGTGCAGCATGATATGGATGTTTCTTTGGTTATATATTATTTTGAAGACCAATGATCTATAACTCAAGTGGTTAGGGTGAGGTACCAAGACTTCATAAAAATAAGGAGGTTTTGGGTTCAAATATCACCTGAGACGTAGTTTCAGTTTGGGTCAGTGGGTTTTCACACAAGGGTGGGTTTCCGCCTTGATAGTGTTCTTGGGTGAGTCAAGTCTGGAGCGTCAAAATCAGTATGGACGATTGGACGGTTGACATCCTGTCTCAGGAAAGCTCACTCGGATATTGGGTGGTTCCAAACGTTGTTAAAAAAAATATATGTATATATATTTTTGAAGGGCCACGCACTTAGAATAGTGCTTGAAGGTTTGTAAAGTTAAAGTTATTAATTTCTTTTAGCTTTAAGCACGATTTTATATGGATGTTTAAATACTAAAATAGAAAATGTAATAGATTAGTTAAGTATAAACAAATAAAAAAATATTTATTTTGGTTAAATAAGTTTTAACTACACCATATGGTAATATTTTTCCTTACATCTCATTTAGGTATTTGATAGAGGTGTTTGTGGTTTAGTTTTAACCGTTTAGATTTTATTTTATTTTTGAACCAAACCATTGGTGCAGTTTGAAAAAATGAAAACCCAAACTGACCAAGTAATTAAGTTTGGTAACCCAAATTGACTAGTACTAACGTTCCACGGTTTGCTTTTGAGAGTTAGAATACTCAATATAGTGATGTAGAAAGAATTGATTTTTATTTTTTTTTTGTCAAAATGCATAATTAATTAAGTTATCAAAATCGAATTGTCGATGTTAATAATCTATTATCAAATCACCGACTAGCTGCAAATCAAACAGTGGGTGACAAAAATCAAGTAAACATTTTTTTCAACATTCTTATATATATATACTAGCTTATAACCCATGTTACACACGGATGGTTTCAAACATATATATAATTAAAAGTTATGATTTATAAGCTAATAACTTAACCCCCACAGTAAAAAAATTCAATTACATTTATAAAACTCAATTATTTTCATTAATCCCTAAATATTTCCTTGTATTCTATATTTTTATTTGCTTAGTAATTTTATTGACTCTACTCATAACAAAGTTCATATCACGATATTTACAATAATAAAAAAATGAATCATTAAAAAGTGTTAAACAAAAATTCTTAAACGATTAAAGAAAATTAACGGTTTTGTTATAAGTAATTAAGATAATTGATGGCGGAGAATAACTGATTACTGAAATGATCAAATCTATTTATGAAATTTGTTAAAATATTCAATAAATCAGTTCTGAAATAGATTTTAATACAAGTACATTTAAATGAAATGAAGAAAGAAAACTTTTTCATTAACTAATAAACATAAAAGTTTGTGGTAAAAATTATTTAAAAAGAAGAAAAGGAACATGGATTTTGTGAACCATCTTAGTTTCAATGTTTGATTCTGGCAAAGCTGGGCCAACGAAAAAGTGAGTAAATTTAGACGACTTCAAAATATTACCCGAAAAAGTTAGTGAGGAATGCATTAGAATAATTATTTATATTGCTTATAATATTTAATAAAATCTATTTATAAAATAAATTTAAGCGATAACGCACGTTCAGCAAAATGTACCAACATTAAGTTGGATGCATACACGAAACATTTTTTGAAATCGCCCGGCAAGTTGGAATATATTGATTATGTGTAGTGAGATAAAATTTAAGTTGAATAATATGACCCCTGAAATTGAAAAAAATAAGGAAGTTAACTATTCTTTTATATGATTGTATATTATTTAAAACTCTAATTTAAGACTTACATAACGTCCTGGATGAATTGAATAAAAGGACCACCTGATATTTTTGGTTCATCACAAATGATTATTTCAACATCATCTAACAAAATGTATTGCATATTGGTTACTCATTTTGAAAACTAATAAAAAAACGTTACATATATAGATGAGGAAAAAAGAATACAAAACCTAAAGATTTATATATATTAAATGAAGATATTTTTGAGTGAATGAATAATAAACGTACCAATAAAATATTTTTCTGTCATGTTTCATTGTTTGAATTGTCGGTAATTTTGGATACAAAGTAAAGCTTCTTGGTACTTCAATAATAAATGGCTTTAGTATAGTTTACTCAGTAGTAAGAAATTCTCTCCAACCAAATTAAAATATAGCCACTGTATTTTAGTAAATCATTGTAGTTGAAATTCCCAATTTGAAAATGGGTCAATGAACAAAATGAGTTAGCCCACTTAATGTCATAATATAACTGTTTTAAGTTTTGTGGCACAAACGCAACTACTTTTTGTCGCTGTCATAATAAAATACAAAAAATAAATAAATTGAAAGAAATGAAAAATATATACATGTTCATCTACCATAATCATAACCAATCTTGATACCAGATAAGATCGACCTTAAAGAAAATCAATGTGTACCAAACTCCATATTCTTTCAATGAAGAAAAATCACAAACCATGCAATCACTTTAATATATCTTTTAACAAATATAAATGTTATGAATAATCAAACAAAATAAATATAAACTTTGATTTAAAAAAAAAATTAAACATTTGATAATCTTAATCTCACCGATATCAAAACAGAATAAAAAACAATTGAATTCATTAAAAGAGAGAAAAAAAAAAAATCAAGTTCAAAATTAACATTTAAAAAACACATCATACATTTGTGAAAACCAAAACATAATTTGAAACATTTTTTAAACCAATAAAGTATTTTTCAATCTTTGGAATAAGAAACTCATTCTTCTGGTTGATTTCTTCCAATTTTTTTTCACTTGCACATTATTTTGAAAATGATGTGGACGTTTCAGCACTGCCATAAACATCTACAAGGTTATGCTTCACACCTACCATCACCTCATATCGAGTGTTTTCCGTTTTTTCACCATCGAATTTGAAAGCATCACTTTTCAAAGCTTAGACTTTGGTGTTATATTATTTCCAATGGATGAAATAATATCCTAAAACAATATGTATAGTTGAGGTTAGATTTGAAATAGATTTGAAATATAAATGTCTAAAAAATAAACATGGGGACTAAGAAGAAGTTAAATGTTAACCTTATTTAACGACATGCTTGTTTCCAATTCCACATCATTCAAGCCTGGTTGAACATCATTCAAACCATCACGAACAACATCAAGTTGCGACTGCATATATTAGACAATTACAATCGGAATCATTTAATAATTTTTATTACTATGATAATTAAAATGTAACTTTGAGTTTTTTATTTGTTAATCTTTAGTTAGTTGCTTACTTGCAATTGAAGTTAATACAAAAATTAAACAATACTGAATCTGATTTATAGATATGATCTCGTCAGTAACCTTTAATGAGATGTGTTTAATTTGTAAAAGAGAGGAAAATGAGAGTTACTAACCGAATCATCAAATAAAACTCCAACAAAAAAATGTTGAGCAGGTAAAGGAAACATTTGGTGAGGTCATCACACCAACAGCCAAACCCAAATACATGTTTCAATCTTAAGAGAGGTTTGGTTATAACTGTATGCAAGTTTTTTTGTGCTTGATAAGAATCATAAGATGAACAATCCCATTACAATACAATGTTACTAATTTGTAAAAGCAGAAATTATATTTTGTTGTGTTCTATTCAAAAAAATATATTTACTGGATTATATGAATTCTTGCTGTGAGATTTAACTTACAAGGAATTTTTAGAAATTATATGGGAGATCTCAAAAAATGTCAGTGTTCACTTGGGTGAGTTCAAACCTTAAACTATATAAAAATTGTATATTGTATTGTATATTTGAGTATTTCATATAATATATGTGGTACTTTAAGGATAAAGAACACTGCACAAATTCAGGATTCATCTGTCTTGAAAACCAAGATAAAACCACTGTTCGTGAAAGAACTTGATCATTATGGCAGAAAAAGTATTCAAATCTTCCATGGGTGATGGGAAATACTCTGCTTCTAACATGTTTTTGATTAAAAAAGAAATAAATTAAAAATAGATAGAAAGAAGGCAAAGAACCTATTGCATAGTTTCATACCAATCAAATAGATTTTTTCAAAAGTCAACTAACAATTTACGTATTAAATCAATAACTAAAACTTACAACTAATATGGATTCAAATCAACCGGAACAAAATCAATAAGAAAAACCAACCAAATTGTTACAATGACGATTCTTTAATCAAATAATCAAAATCTTTAAAATAAAATCGAACCCAGTTAAGAATCAAGATGAAACTTACACATGATCTTTTGTTACGAAATCAAAATATGCTGGAATGGTTGTTGAATCCATTGGCAGCCTCTTCTGATATGAATCGACACCGGATGAATCGAAGGAGTGCTTGAATCGAACCAAAGGTTGAATAGAACCCTAGTTTAATAGAAGAAGAGGTTGAATGTTGCTCTGGAACATCAAGATCAGATCTGAAGGGCATAATGAATCGAAGATCTGCAATTTATTCCGCTAATCACGATAGATTTTGAGAAAACCTTCCAAAATTGATTAACTTGAATCCAATGGTTTGGGAAGAATACAGCGAGAGCGCGTCTCCAGTACGCGGCCTTAGAAATAAAGAGGAGTGGTTTGAAAAAACTTCTTTTACTATAACAGTGGATTAAAATAATTAAGTTAACTTTAAAAAACTTTATTTTTTCTATACGTTATTATTTTTTAAACAGTTGTATTATTAAGTGCATTATTTTTTAAATAGTTGCACTATTATTTTTAAAAATTTATATCCGCTTTCAAACGACTTGAGTGAAACTATGTCAAAAAATAAAAATTTCGCATCTGTAGTATACATATTTTTTTTGAATAACTATTTTTAATATACATAGATACATAAAAAAAAACTGAAAAAAAAAACTTATAAAAAATGTGTAAAGTACCTCAAAGTATTAAAATATATGAATTATAATCATACTGCGTATGTGTAGTATGACTATATTATGTCATACTACATATATACAGTATACAAAAATATATGAAAAAATAAAGAAAAAACCAAATAAATCTCTTTTGATAACACAAATATAAGTTTAAAGAAGTATAATTTATAAATTATCATAATACTTCCTAAATGTAGTATTAAAATTTTATGACATAATTTTTTTTCCTTTTTAATATGCACTATACTCGTTTGAAAGAGGAGAAAATTTGTGATTCAATGGTGCAATTCGTTTTAAAAAATAATAATGTATGACAAAGTTGGAAATGTTTGAACTTCATTAAGTTGTGTTTTTTGTTTCCGCGCGATTAAGTGGTTTTCATATGAACCTTCCCCCGTCATATTTCCCATCTTCATGTTTATAATTTAATCAAAAGATGATTTTGTAAAAATATAACAAACTTTTATTTTTTTCTAATTAAGTCATTCATATTTTATTGTTCTTTTAGTTAAATCACTCATACATTTTTTATTTCAATCAGGTCAGGTTGCTTTAAATATGTGTTCTTATCCTATATATTTTAGCTACAACGTTAGAGTATTATTTCATTTGGATTTTTCTTTTTTATTATAATTTTTTTAATTGATGGTGGTTAATTATATGAACAAACAAATAAAAATAATAATAATTTATAATGTTATAAGTAAAATATATAAAATTTATTGAGAGACAATATCCAAGCTAGTGATTAACACTTGAGCTTCTCCTTAGTGTTCTTACCCGCAAAAATAGCATGAACTTGATAATTCCTGATTATCCCTTGTTATGAATCCGTTTTTACCGGAACCATTCACATTGAGTTTGAAAGAGCCAATCTTAGGCGTATGCTAACCCTATGTCCCCTTTGAATTTACGGGAAATAATATGACCTAAAGAGCATGAAGGAAAGCTTGATCTGCTTGCCTTCTTTTTTATTTGTATACACCAACTTGTTACAAAAATCATATTGAAAGTGTCCTAGCTCCTCTTAGAGCTAGATTAGCCTCAATTCTTTCTCTCATTCAAAATCGTGCATTAAAATTTCATCTCGAGCGACTCCTAAGTGATAAAAGAAAGAAGAGAAATAGGATTAGGCCTTAGCTAGTCTTATTTTCTTCAATTCTTGCATTCTGACGTAGCTAAGTCTCTTCCTTTTGTAGGAAGAAGTGAAATTAGTAGTAACTGAAACAAAAAAATGAGTCACATAATTGGAAAAAAAAAATACGAGTGATTTGATTGAAATAAAACTGAAAGTTGTAAATATCATATTTTTCTAAATTTATATAAATATTTTGTTTACCCCTGACGTTTCGTTATCTATCCCAATCTCTATTTCACTCACAAACAATTATTTTATTATTATTTTATGTCTCTTATACACTCATAAGAAATTTTAAAGATCCTCTATATTTAGAGAATTTCTATCCAAAAAACTATAAGCTTTATAAATGGATTTTTTTTTATAGAGAATAAGTTGTAGCTACAATTTTTACTCAGAATATCTAAATTTTAGAGATAAATTTAGTTTAGGGAATAGGATATGAATGCTTTTACTGGTTAGGATCACTTCTTTTTTTTGGAACCTAAAAAAAGAGAACCAGGAACCATGTGTTTCACATTCAAAAAAACATAAAAACCGATTTTCACATATGAATCCGTTCCATAATGAACTTTTCCCAATCAATACAGACCAAAATAGGTCAAAAGTGTAACATTGAAGACGTAGAAGAGCAAAAATGAAAAACTGAAAATAGGAAGTGTGAAGTAGGGGATTGGAGCTTTCCACGAAGTGGAGAAATGCAAGCTGCAATAAAGGGGCGGTGTTCCATGTTGACATTATCAGCTAGGTCTGCCGACGTTCTTTTAAAAGTAACATCCGACATCTCCTATTACCAATATTGTCCGCTTTGCTAATTCACAGCTCACGAATTTCCTTTTTGGTTGCTCGTGTGAAAACTTCCCAAGGTGGTCACTCATCCTGGATTGTTTTCACATGAGCATGCTTAACTATGTAGTTCTCATCTCATTCACTATCATTAGGCCCTAAAACACGTTGGTGATATTAGATGCAGGACATTCATTATGAACCACGATCGCACATATGCCACGACCGATGTAGGATTTGCCTAGGGTGTTACAATCACGCCCCTTTGTGACTCATCGTCCTCGATGAGGTTTGCCCCCACCATCCTCTCCCGAATGTGGGATTTGCCTAGGGTGTCCATTTGACACCCCCCGGGACTCAGGGGACTCATCATCTTCTTCGATGAGGTTTAACTCACAATCGCGAACAGCACAGGAGTGGCTCTGATACTATTTGTAACATCCGGCATCTTGTATGCCCAATATTGTCCGTTTTGCTAGATGTAACAACTGGCCGTTTTCCGGCAGTTGACCGACGACTTTCTGACAGTTGACTATACGTATTCCGGCGGTACGCCATCCGTAACTCGATAATTTTATGAATTTTATATTCTCATTGTATTCTTATACGAATTTTGATTCATTTGAGTGTAATTAGAATTTCGATACGAGCGACGGTTTGAAAGTTACGCGTAAAACCGTATAACGTTCTATAGGCTTCCGACACCTCCTTTGGAGGTGAACCAATGAGGTTAGATCCGGAATAGAAAACCGTGAACGTAGGCGAAAACCGCGCTCAAAATGGAGTCCAAACGAAGCGGGAAAGGCGAAAACAGTTAACCAGTTGCACTGATCGGGTCACGAAACGACGTATCGGGCCACGTGGCACCTCGGAACCCGTGCCCAGACACGTGACAGCTCAAGAGGACTGCTGGCACATCATATAACACGTGTTGACACGTGTCAACAACTAGGGAATAGTCATTGTACACGTGTCGCGACGAGAAGAAGCCACCTTACCACCAGGGCCACGCGTGGCACGCCGGCCACCGTCCCCTGGTGGCGCATGGCGCATGGCGCATGGTTCCCAGGTTATGCCTATATAAAACTCACTTCGAGCTCAGACTTCTGGCACTCATCTCTCGAACCCAATTCACACAGAAAGCTATCCGATCTCGTATCCTTTCGGTTATTATCGCGACGGTGTTCTGATCCCGCTCGGACTACTTAAGCTAGCCAGGAACCACGGAGGTTATCGCTCTAGCTCTCGAGACTCTTGGAGATCAAGCTCAAAGATCGTGGACTCTCTCTCTTTTCTCTTATTCTCTATTCTCCTCGTCGTTATCATGTGAGTTCATAGCCCCTTTTGTCACCTTACTTGTTTTACAGTACGGGGTGGGATTACATTGTTCACATAA
>WOUH02000006.1:4673023-4693450 GCA_009936405.2 Stevia rebaudiana
CTGAGCACGCTTAACTGTGGAGTTTTTAAGGCTCCACAGCCAATAAGCCCAAAACGCGTTGGTGATATAAGAGGCTATGCATTACTTATAAACCACGAATCTCTCCTGTCCACGACCGATGTGGGAGGTTGCCATAGGTGTTATAATCACCCCCTCCCAACGTATTCATGATGTGGGAGGTTGCAAATGATGGGTATCACACTCGAACTCAAGATGTTGAAGGGATTCTCTAACTTTTGTTCTCAAATTGGTGTTAAATTGGTTCTCGAATTTTGTGTTCTCGACATAAAGTTTTCGAATTTTCAGTTAGTCATTCTCAAAATTAGTCTCATTCACGAAGCCAGTCATTCGAGAACATTCATCTCGCTCGAGAACGACCAAATTTTCTCGAGAAAGGGTATTCTTGATTCGAGATTGACCCAGACTTAAAAAATTAATAATTTTTTAACACTTAAAAGACTACTAACACTTTTGTGCAGATTTACCCTAACTTAATGGATTCCTCAAGTGTTCTTGCTACTGCTCTCGTTAGCAGACAAAATGAATTGGATGCTATCATGGGAACCACTACAAGGATTTCCAGATTATCTTCTGCTAAAGGTTTCCCTGAGTGGAAGTTTCGATTCGAGAAGCACATTCGAACTAAAGAACCAAAGCGGTGGCGTGTGATCCTTAGAGGACAACGTCAAATCACATACAAAGATCTTGAAGGTAATGAGCTAATTAAAAATCTTTAACATTATACGGAAGAGGATTTTCAGATAATTGAAGAAGATCTACAAACTCTTGGTTATATCATGCAAGGTCTTACACTTGAAATTTCTCAGTGTTTTCGAGAAATTACTGATGCAAGGGAGCTATGAAATGCATTGATAAACATGTATGAGGGTAATACTGAGATGAAAGAGTCTCGAAAGGAAATGTTGAACCACAAGTTTACCACTTTCAGTTATCTTGTTGGTGAGAGTTTGGACAATCCAATTCAACGGTTTGTGACATTGATTACTGAGATGATGACTGCTAAGATTGAAAATCAAGCAGATTAATAAGAAGCTGTTGAACGCATTACCCATAAATTGGCACATGGACGTGGGCATCATCAAATCTACAAAGAACTTGGACAATTTGAGTTTGACTAAAATGGTGTCGGTAATTAAATCTAATGAGATGAATGATCAGCAAAGAGCCATGAATCACACCAATAGTTACAATGTTGCGGGTGTAAGTACTGTGAATAGTGCTTTCATTTTTCAACCCTCATCTGCATATCCTGTTCACAAATTCGTCATGCCTGCTTCATCCATTGGTAGTCCAGTTCTCTCAGCTTTTGTTAGTTCTCAAGCTCTCACTGCTAAATCTGCTGGTAACCAATCTGGAAATTCATCTTCACCAGTCACTGTGCAACCTGCCACACTCACCAAAGAAGTTCTGGAGAACATCGCTTTGGTTGCTGGTCTACTTAAATGCTCATCTGCTTTGGGTTCTGGTGATTTGCTGCCACCGTTTGCTGTTGTTGGATCTGAGTTTGAGCAGATTCATCCTGAAGCTATGGAAGAGATGGATATCACGTGGCTCTGTTTTTATAGCCAAGAATTTTGCAAATTAAGGTTCAATTTTGTAAAAAAGGCAAGTCATATTTTATAATACATATTTGAATACCATAATCACATATCCGAAATTAGGATATCTGAATTTTCAGATATCCGAAATTCACATATTGCACACCACTAGTTTAGATTCATTAGGTTTTAGAGAAGACACCTTAAAGCTCCATAAATGAGGTTTGTAGGTGTCCATAAGACTACCCGTAATAGGGCGTGTTCAAGGGAGGGGAAGGGCGTGGTGGGGCACGGCGTGGGCAGGAGCACGGTGTGGGGAAGGAGGGAAGAAAGAAAGTAGCCGTTGGGGAGGGGGGGTGTTGGCCCCATTTCGATTGTTGGAAAGAAAAAAAAATCTTTCTAATATAAATATCACATCCATTTTTCTATATTTTTTACAACTTTCTTCAACAAAAACCTCTAAATCTTTTCATTTCTTTTATAAAATTTTCAAATGGATCCCAACCAATACAACCAATTTAACCCCAACCAATTTAACCTCAACCAATACAACCAAAACCTCTATAACCCCAATCCAAACCGTCCACCTTATTTTGACCCCTTAAGCATTCAACCGGGGCTCTTTACCCAAATGTTTGGGTTTTTGGAGCATGCGAGTAATCGCCCGTTTAACGCACCCGAATCTCAAGGGTTCAAAGAATTCGTACCCGAGACTCAACCCGAACCGCAACCGACGTCTAAAGAGAAGGGAAAAAAACACACGCAAACATAAAAAGATGGACGGGGGTGTAGAGGCTCCTAAAGCCCGGCCTGAAAAATGGACGTCCGAGGAGGAGCTTGCGTTGGCGAATGTTTGACACGTCGTTTCCGAAAATAAAGTTTTTGGTAAATATATATATTTTGTCTTTGTACCTTATTTTTAAAATTTTATACTTACACGTTATTTATTTTTTAACTTTTTAGCGAACCATCGAACCGGCCCTGCCTTTTGGAAAGTGGTTCGTTCAAAATTTTACAAGAAAGTAGATCACGAGGAGCGCCGCACACACGATATGATATTGTCAAAGTGGTGAGAAATGTCCCACAAAGTCAAAAAATTCAATGGGATTTTACAACAAAAGAAATCCTCGAGGCTTAGTGGTCAAAGTGACGAAATGATTATCAAGGAGTCGTTTGCTCAATTTCAACTAGACGGCACTGGAATATTTACGGAATTGCTCTACGATTGTTGGGACGAATTAAAAGATAGTCCGCCTTTTCAGTCGGTGCCGGTGATTGTCGGTTCATCATCGACAAAGCGTTCGAAAACTTCTAATTCTAGCACACCGGGAAGTAAGCAAGCGACTTCGGACGCTCATTTTGGCTTTGATCTAAACGACGATGACGAGTTGGAGATTCAAGATGACGAGCACGTTCGTCCATCCGGTAGAAACAAGGCTAAAGCCAAAGCCAGAGCCAAAGGAAAACGAGCTTCTTCTTCAAACATGTCGGTGGATGACGAGGGTTTATCTACGATATCCCAACAACTCGGTCAGTTTAACAATTTAATCAAATCAAGAATCGAGTTGAAACGAGAACAACAACGTGCAGTCGACATGCGAACACTAATGGTTAACATCAACCATTTAACCGGCATCCATCGTGAATTTGCTGAGAAAGAAAAGGCTAGGATTAGTGCCAAGTATTCTGATTAGATTTTTTGTTTAGTTTTTTTAAGTTTTTTTAGTCATGTGTTGTTTTTTTTAATTCATGTAACTTTTTATTATGTTTAATTATGTTTTTTTTTTTATAATTTAGTTGTTTTTTTTACTTTTAATAATTATACAAATTAAAAGGATTAAAAAAATTAATGATTAAAACAATAAATACATTTTCTCTCTTCATCACTTACCCATTATTCCCATTTTTCATCACCTCTTTTCTCTTCTGTGTGGCACTGACGCGTCGTAACTCACCCCTTCTTCACCCGCTTACCACTATGCATAGTCTAACAGTTGAGGTATATAAAGAAGACTAAAAAGTAGAAGTAAAGAGAAAATGGCCAGCAATATGCAGCGGCCACATATAGGGCTTCATCGGTGGTTTTGGACTTTTGGGTGAACTAGAGGACTAGAAATAGATAACATGTCCTTTCGCTTTCTAATTATTCAATTAAAAATTTGAAGGAGCAAATACTATAATAATACTACAAAGCGAAGGTTGCTCCAACACTAACCCAACATAGCTAGTGACAGGACATAGCTAGTCTAGTTCAGTTTTTAAAATATAAACAGATTATTAAGATAATTTTTTTCTTCTTTTTTCCCCTTAGTTTATTATAAACATATTGTATTATTTGAGTATAAATTTAAAGTTTATGTTGAGAATTGAAAAAATAATTCCAGATTGGCTTCATATCAAATATCTTCTAGGTGATGATTTCAAGTGATAATTTTCTTATAATTATTGGTGATTAAATTGAATTCACATTACAAATGTTTCAAGATATGATGACTGGAGGCCAGCAACTGATGACTGAATCTAAAAACATACTTTATTGTGGCTCTTTCTTTATAAATGTACTAGCTTTGTCAGTGATGGTAAAAGGTGAGGGAAAAGACTAGACAGAGTGTTTGATAAATAGAAGATAAATACATAATATACAATATACTTATTGAAGATATGAAATGTTGGCAAAAGAATAGCGGTCAAATCCAAGAAGCCTAACATACAAAGGGCTCATTTCTCGTAGTCGCACGCACAAGACAACCAAAATCTCAGAGACGGTCTCGATGCTAGTTAGTGTGTTATAGATTTCAATGTACCTACACATGTGTAGACTTGGATATGTTATAACATTTTATATTCGAAATTGATTCGGATCCAATCGGATATACGAAATCTGAAAAATGGTTAATATTTCATGTTTAATAAAAAACCAAGAAAAAAATGTTTCTCACATCCGAAAAAAATTTGAAGTACTTGAAATGTCCGAAACATATAAAAACTATTCAAAAATATTGAAACTATCCGAAATTTTGGATATTAGAAATATCAAAAAATTTAAAATAAATAACAGGATCGGATTCCGAGATTTTGGATATCCAGACTTTTGGATTATTCGGATTCAAAATTTCAGAAATTTCGGGTTTGGTTTCAAATTTTCATAAAAACCCATACCTAGCTTTACACTTCTTTCACTATCTAAAGATAGTGAACCCAATAAACACATCATCTACTATATCAAAATAGTAGTTCCCAAACCAGAGTCACTATGTTAATATAGTGCGTGACCAAGTAACCTAAATACAACCAAGTGACCATATCAAGATTCCGACATAAAGCTAATACCTATTAAGCACACAACCTCACAAATCTCACCTAGTACATGCACTAGTGTGAGCCCCTCAATAATCAATGAATAAGTAAAAATTATGTCGAAGTTTGCTTTCTTATTCTTGCTTTAGATCTTGAACTCTTGATCTTCTCTTCAATTGATGATTAAATATATGCTAGCTTGTAATCAAGAGAGAGTATTGTATATCGGTAAATTAAAGTTTAGAGCAAAGCGGTTAACTGAAAGGATGGACGAGTGTTCTATTTACAGGCCAAGGAGAAAGAATAAAAAAACAAGCAGCTGTCGCCGTAGATCTCACACCGTTTGGATAGATTGTCGGCTGACAAGTTGGTTTTGTTTTTCTTTGCAATATGAATGTATATTCTTATTCTTGGCTTGCTTCATCCTTCGCACACTAGCCTCTTTGATCATTCGACCAAATAAGATTCCAAAAGGTATGGTTTAACTAATCAAGTCTTGCAAGACTTTTATACGTCAAAAGGTAAAACCCACTATTGTTTTTAATAAAAACAACTTTGATTCTTTCCTGTTAGGTTTGGACTCTAGCTTCATTTGATAAGGTGTTATTTCATGATTAAAGGTTTATGTTAGATTACCCCAAAACGCTAGTCACTTAAATTAATCACTTAAAATAGTTTTCGAAAAATAATGGTTTGACTAATCAAGTCTTGCAAGACTTTAATTTACTTCATTCGCAAAAACAATTGTTTTAACCTAAAACAACTTTGAACTTTTACTCTTTAACTAATTATATTTAGATGTGTGTTTGATATTAATTATGTAAGTTTTGAGTTTTTAACTAAAAAGTTTTAAATACACTGCTTAACAGGTTCATATCTATCGCATCGGATAACTAATCGACGAGAGGTTAGGTTCGACGTAAAATTTAACAAGACACAAAATTTGAAACGTTAAAAATACCCATCAACTTAAGTTAAATTTATGTTAAAGTTTACAAAAAATTGGTTTTATAAATAACTTTAACCAAAGTTTTTAAAATTAAAGTCAAAACCATATAAAGTAGGGGCCAAATGTGAAACCATTGTGATTTAACGAACGTTTAGTGTTTATAACAGAAACCGCAATTGCCAATTACGGTTCCTTTGTAATCTTAAATTTGGCACTCCTTTTTCTGTGAAGAAACCGTGATTGACAATCACGGTATTACTACTTTCCACTTTTTCTCAATTAATAAACCATTATCCACTCTATACTTCCCAAATTACTATTCTAAAAAAAATTCATCCTCGAGTATATGTAAAATATTTACATGTTTTTGTGAGACAATAAATTGGTTTTTCTTAAAACAATATCAATGGAATAATCCACGATGAGAATGTACATTCATGTTATTCAATTAATTATTTGAATGGTGACAAGAAATTCATGTGTTCATATCAACCATTCCTTACAAGATTCCCCGGTTTAACTTGTATAGAATTTGTCTGATTCGATATAAGAAGAAAACTGAAAAGACTCAAAGAGCGGTGAAGCTTAGCCTATTATGCTTTAAAGAATATATGCTCATGCTCATCTTTTGTTATATTATTATTTAGAATTAAGATAACAAGATTCATTCTACGTCATTTAATAATTAACTTTCCCTTTCCATTGCATATTAATAGTTTTTTTTTAACGACGTTTATTCTCACGTCTGACCTTCACTTTCGCGGCTCGTAAAAAAAGATCGACTACTCGACCTCCGTTAGAATTCACGGCGACAACAGATGCGCATGAATCCCATGAATGGGTAAAACTTCGCCCCCTGTTAGAATCGAACCCGTGTTAAATACGAAGTCGATCTATCATCTCTTCAAGCCGTGCCCAGACGGATTCAAACCCCCCGACCTCCATATTGGAAGGTGATAGCTCAAACCTTTAAGATAAGTTTTCAGGACTATTAATAGTTGTTAACCACCAAAGTACTTCTAGTCTAAGTCTAATGATACTAATGTGTTAGTAAAAATGGTGTTACTCAATAGTAGTGAAGGTTCAAGCCAATAAAGAACAATTTAGCGTATATTTTAAAGCTAGATTATTTGGTAAATATGAGTTTGTCGTTAAAATAATAAACAAAAATAAAAGTAGTTGTTAACCTAAAGATATCTAAAATTACTACACCACTTTCTTTCATAAAATAAAGAAAGTATAATATACACAAAATCAGGTAGCAAGAATCAAATAACACAAGTAGAATCAACTAGCACACGAATGAACATAGAATAGCAAGAATGCAAGGCATGAGTTACCTCATGTTTGGGACTCCTAAGTTTATAGACTAGGTCAACATATCTAATAACTTAGTTCCTTATAAACATGGTACGGATACCAATTTGTCACACCCCAACCTTTGACAGATTATACGTCGGGGCTGTGAGGTGACTAGATTGTCCAAAGTTCGTGCTACTAATTTGTGTTTCATAGTTTAATCAACCAATTTCATTCATGAATAAAACACATTACATGTTTGTCTCAATCAATACCTAAGTGTCACAAAATAGTTCATTTCCATTAGCTAGGTCCACATGCATCCTAAGTGTGACTTTTCTTGAAGATAATCAAACTGCATTTCCTGTAACATGTATAAAAATAGAGTGTCGACTAAAACGTTGATGAGTAGACATAGCTTTATAGTAGATAGTATAAGTAGATTAGCAATTTGCAAGTCACATGGTAGAAACTAGCAATTATGACTAAACATATAGTATAATGAAGCAACGTAATTAGCAAACCCAACAACTTGATTGAATTGAGTAACACACCTGAATATTGAATATTGCTAGACTTACACTCGGTTATCAAACCGAGAAGCGTGAATATAGACTTACACTCAAATAGCTATTAGAGACACGTGATTGAATAGAATAACACTAGACTTACACTCGGTTAGCAAACCGAGAAGCGTGCTTGAATTAAAGAGCAAGCATACATAACACGTAAGTTTAACATACAAAGCATGGAATCATACACATTGACTTTGATTGAATTGCATAGATTGATTGAATTAAAATAGAATTTGACTCATAGAATAATGTATACATGTTATACCCCAAAACTTATAATGAAAATGGGGCTATGAATACTCACTATGCAATGAGCGTGATTGGTTAAATCCGGGTACTGGCCTGGTAAGGAATACTCCTACGCGATTTCTACAACATCAAGGATTTTGTTGGGTATGATGAACTTCACCAAGTTCAAGTTTTTCATGTGTTTTGTTGAGTGTGATGAACTTCACAATGTTCATATGTTTTATGTATGAACTTCACTAGTTCATGAGTTTGACGTTTTGGACTTGGTTTTATGTTTTGTTATTCTTGTATTTGTTTAGTGTTGTACCTTCTTAGTGTGAGTATAACATTAAATTACACAAGTTAAATTTATGTTATATTTTTTATGTGATATAAGTCTTAGAAAATATTTGTTATTATTTATAGAAAATTTTGGCATTATAACGACGTATTTTATAAAATATCCATTTTGATTTTACAAACCTTTTATCAAAACATTTTATCAATTCACAAGTGTGAATACCTGCACATATATGCATTTTATTGCTCATAATTAGGCTAAATAATTAGTTTTTAGGAAAAAATGATGTGAAGGATCGTGTAGTTAAAACTCAAGTAATAATATTTATAAGAAACGATGAAAACAAATCCACACACTACTGGCAAGTGTACCGGTCGCAATGTAGTGTGAATGGAAGACTGAGTATTGTTCCAAGGACTCAAGGGACAGAAGCTAGGCACACTCTGATCAGACTCGACTGTACTAACTAATAACTAATAAAACAGTAAATGGGGGTTTAACTTAAAATTAAATGACTGAACTAAATAACTATCCTTATGTGTAGACGAATTCAAAGGAGAAAGTATAGCTACCTAGGTTGAGAATCAAGCCTTCAATGCACACGCACACGGAATTGGACAAATGACTGAGATATGGTTTCTATGGATTAGGAAGCTGGGTGTAAAGCTAAGTAGTGTGGAACTATCCTCTCGGCCTGAACCACTAAAACAAAGACACCTATCTAAACAACCTATACCAGCATCCACATCTATAAGGGCCGGTTTCCTCTCAGCTTAACCTCCCGTATCTCGGTTCCCCGTACCAGAACTTTCCTCTCGGCCTAAGTCTAGCACTAAAGACACCAAACTATGCGGTCCTATACTTTAATTGCTAAGGACACTACCAATCAATCTAGGTCATCCTCTCGGTCCACCCAAACTAACAAGTAACGCAATAAACAACTTAACCTTATCTCCTCTCGGTCTCAAATGCGCAAAACACAACCTAAACTAGCAATTCAAACACATCATCAAAGCAATTTATAGACAAACAGCCCCTAGACATGTTCTATTACCAATAACAGCCATGTTAATATGCTAAGACACAATAATTATTTTACCAAAGACACAATCAATCAATATTAAATATCCGAAACTCGTGATTAACGCGTAAATCTAACAATCAATCTCAATCCTAAGCAACTAATTAACAATTCAGTTCATAAACATGATCGAAACAGTAAATAAACTAATCTAAAACAGCAATCAATCGGTTACAATTAAGAATCAAACGTAAAAACTAAGCAAACCGATGATCACTAGCATCCAAGCATCTTCCAATCTTCAATCCTTGACTTTAATTGCTTTGGAATGCTCTAAGAACCTCTAAAAGTCGTCCCCTTGCGGCTAATGACTGAACTCACTTGAAAGAACCCGTCTAATTGTATTTATACTCAAAATTAGAGTTTTTAGCGTTTCAAGGGCCTTCCGCGCGTCGCGCGGAGTCTAGAGACCTTCCCGCGCGTACCGCACTGGACAAAATAGTCGGGAGCACCTTTTTTTCTTTTCTGGATAAAAGCGGTACGCGCGGCCTGACACAGTCATTTTGAACGTACCGCGGACATGTGGGTTTTCTGTAGTGCGTCGCGCGGTCGTGTTGCGCGGTACGCGGCCGTGTGGATTCCAGCTTTTCTTGTTTTTTCTCGTCGTATGTTCGTTCTTGTCTGTTTTAGCTCGTTTTTGCTCCCGAGCACCTACATTTAAACATAACACTAAATAATATACAAAAACTAATAAAAACTATAATAAATTACATAAAAAGTAATACAAAATACAAAGGAAAAGATGTGTGTTTTGCAACACATCAAAAATCCATAAGTGGTAAAAACTAACTTTTTACCAAAAGTTAGCTTTTACAATTACTTGATTTAGCAGATTTTGTATCATTTTTTAATACACAATTTTAATATATCAAATCAACTAGTTAGCTTAAAATTACAGTATACTATTTAAAAGTGTTAGAAACAACTTTTATGTTTTGAACTTTTATGTTTTAAACTTTTCATGTTCCGGCTTTACAATATTTCATAGATTTGAAATCTCAGCACCTCTTTAGGATGTGAAACCAATGGGGTTACATAGGAAATGAAAAATCACGAATGTATGCGAAAACCGCACGCTAAACGGAGTTTGAACGAAGCGGGAAACGCGAAAATAGTTAAAAGTCATGCCTAATCAGAAATACCACGAGATGACATGTATCACCCCGTGATTCGACCGAGGACACATGTCATCAGCACCAAACACGTGTCAAGAGAAGAAGGCATGTGGCAATTTCATCTGCCATGTGGCAGAATCCATGCAATGACTCGTGCACACGTGGCGTTCTCCGAATGGGCCACGTATCACTGATCTGCGCGTACCGCGCGGGATGCCTTCCTAAGATGGTGCGTAGCCGAGGCTTCCGAATGCTATAAAAGGAGACCAACCGGTTTCAATTGAAGACACATGAATTTCTCATCTTCGTCACTCTCAAACGACCATATATCACTCGTAGAATACCCGAGGAGGTTATACTTGGTTCGGATCATCTCGGAGACGCTCGGGAAGTCGATGTTACCCAAACAAAGTCGGTTTCACTCAAGGATCGCTTTTTTCTCTTATTCTCTTATTATCTACCGTTGTCACGACTATTAGGTCAGTTTCACGACCCCTTTTCTATGTTTTTACTGTTTTACAATACGGGGGAGATTACATATACATACAACTACGTTTTTTAGACATGGCACAATGACTATCCGTTATTACATAATTGTAATACTTTGTAACTTTATCATACCACATAATCAATGTCCCCTACATCTGAACCGTTAACACTGGGTGGCTGGGTAATAATGTGTAGTACTACTGGGTTTGATAAACCTCATGCGGTAGAACTGGAGATTTACGCGTATGCATTATTATTCATCTCTAATGTGATCCATGGTAGTCATATGTGGGACAAAATCACATCACGCTTTGGTGAAGTACTTTTATGGTAATAACATCACTGGAAATTGTTTGATCAACAGTTTTGCAAATAATATTGTGGTCTTAAACAAACTTTTCATTGATATTAGAAAGAATATCAATGTATGGTTTCAAACACGTTTTCTAGAGGTTTTGCAACAGACTCCAAAACCTGCTTATACGGTAAATATAAAACTATTTGTGGAATGGTTTTACCAGATATGCTCAAACTTACTTTTCAAAAGGTTTCACCAAGTGGCACTCAAACATATGGATTATGTTTCATAAAACTTATTTATCAACGGTTTTACAAGCTAAGTTCAAACATGTGAACTCACAAGTTTATAGCTGACCGTTTTTCAAACTATATGTAATCTCAGGTATTGAAATCAAGCCATGGTATTGGTTATCTAAGACATGCACCTGTGTGATAATGCTACGTATTTATATTCATGAGTTATACACATTCAAGGACGCTTCCGCTATACTACACTGGACTACAAGAATATACATACACTGTAAGTCATGTATTCTAAGTTTATCTATTAATCAATGTGCTCGATCTTGCATTACCGGCAATAGACGTGGCCGACCGCTCACGGACCGGCCGGGGGCCGGGGAGCGGGGTGTCATAATATATTACCGTAATGATCCGACCAATAAGACTTATGTTGCCTTCGCATATGAACATGTATCGGATGTTGTTAAAGATCATGGGAAGTACAATTCTTCTACCAAAGTGCATGGCTATTAAGCACCCAAAAGATTAAAAAACAACCGGCACCTAGGGGAGGGGGCACACGTGTTCTACTTCGGACACCAACTTTGGTGATGGTCCTGAATTTGGAATATCACTTGATGATGACAACGATGATATTCAAGCTGAGCAAGGTCGTCTAATAGGTAGGGACAATACCCAAAAAATGGTCAAACTAGAAGGCAAAGCAGATGTAGACACATCTTACAAATTAAAAAGTTAAGTCTCTTTGAAGACATATTTGAGACCACTCAGCTCAAGAAGAATTTGATCGAGTATTTTGATAAATTAAAATTACAAGTTCTACGAGTTGGAACGAAAGAAATCGGAGATGGAAGAGAAGAAAATCCTTTTCATTGACTCGACTTATATGGATCCATACTAGCGAGCCGAACATGAAGCCTTATATAACTAGATCAGGGAGAAATACAATAATATTTGACACAATTAGGTTATATGATTTTTATTTCTATTCTTAGGTTGTGTGATTTTATTTTTGTTTTTAGATTGTGTGATTTTATTTTTAATCTTAGGCTGTGATTTTACTTTTAATCTTAGGTTGTGCAATTTTATTTTTAATGTAATGCAATTTAGTTATTTATTTTTAGTTTTATTTTATTTATTTACGTTTTATTTTTATCTATTTAATATATTTGTTAATTAAAAATAAGATATTCATTAAATTAAAAAATGTGGAAATAAATTTGGCGCATGTGGAAAGAATGAATTAGGCCATTAGGGGTAAAGATGTATGCGGAAAGTTAAGTGAAAAACTAAGGTGGCATACTGAATAGAATCCATCTAATAGGGCAACTAAGGGTGTTCAAAATACCCAAACCCGATTAACTTTATTCGGGTCGGGTTATTCGAGCCAACATATGTTAATCGGGTTATTTGGGTCAACCCGATTAACCCGAAGTCTTATTAGGGTCGAGTTCGGGTTAAAAATAAAAAATTATTCGGGTTACGGGTTAACCCGAATAACCCGATTAAGATATGTTTTAAAAATTAAATGAACATGAAGTTGCATGATTGTAATGAAGATTGGAGATTGCTCTTGCAATTTTTGTTTATTTTTTGGACTTGTTTGGTATTTTGTTTTGATTTGCCATTTGTTCATCATTTTTGTTTCACATACAACATTTTTTTTATTGAACTTGGGTTTTGTTTGAACTTATTATTTTGTTTTTGGATTCAATATGTATAGTTAATTTAAAAACAAAGGACATGAGGAGATGGTTATGATTAAATTTTCCACCTATTACAAGGTTTTCTCACTTTAACTTATAAAGAGTATGTCTATATGAGTGCTTTAATAAAACCCGGTTATATAAGTTTATCGAGGGAAAATCATGCTTTCTTAATTTTCTAGTCGTTCTAGTTTAAATATAATAGGAAAATCACATCAACTCTACATGGTTAAGTTATGCAGCCCAAAATCTCATTTTTTTGCGACGAACTGATAACCCAGTTTGTCCGACCCGATTAATTTGTGACCTGACTATCCCATACCTTATTAGGGTTGGATTGCAAGTCCAAATTCTTATCTTAAAACCTGATTAACCTGACCTTTACGAGTTATACCCAACATTGAAAAGAGAATCTTATAAATGATTTGACCGGAAAAGAGAACTCCCTTAAGAAGCAACATTATTGAATTCTCTAAGTTTGGAACACTGGACGTAAAAGAAACACAAATAAAAACCAACAGTTGAATAAATTTGCCAACCAGTCGTTACACATCAACGACTATTTGTGAGATTGAATTCTCCCTCTGATTTTGATTAGATTCTAATTATCATCGGCAGTTAAAACCCATATCGCATATCACCGATTCCCTCAAATCCGCTGTTAATTCATCAATATTTCTAAAAATATCAATCAATCTACCACCATCTCCCCAATCTCCGATTTGCAGCACTCAATCTGCACAATTCAGCGTTAATCCATTGAATTCGTTGTGTGCATTCACAATTTCACGCACACTGTGTGTGTGTGTGAGAGAGAGAGAGAGAGAGAGAAGGGGAATATACATATAGATTTATATAACGATACACCACTGGCTTCCTGGGAAAACATAGCGAATTTGGAAGCTGAAGAGAGAGTTTATCTCTTCTCAGTTGAAGAAGAACAAGGGGATTCTTCTTCTTCTTCTTCTGTAATTCAAATGGAGGGCCATCGGGACGATGTCGTTTCAACTCGTCACACGAAGGTCTACTCCGATGAACAATTAGCTATTGAAATCCCCGAAACTGCTCATCAGATTAGCAGCGGTTAGTTTTTTTCTGATTTTAATTTGCTTATAGTAGCATATGTAGGTTCAATTTCTGGTATAATCAATTGTTCATCAATTAAAGCCCTGTATACGTAAAGTTGTAGATTGAGTTCAGGTTTGAAGTGATTCGATGTTTTGATTCAAACCCATGTGAATTTTGCAACTTTTATGGAGATTTAACTACCCAATTGTTGTAGATGATGTAATTCATGGTTTCGAGTAGGTTTTGTTTCTGCTCTGTTCAATTGTTCATCAACTTACAGCTCTTTCTTTAAACAAACAGTTGCACATTGAGTTCAAACTTGAAGTGATTTGATGTTTTGAATCAAACCCATGTGGATTCTGCGCAACTTTTGTGGAGATTGAACTAACCAATTTCTGTAAATGATGCAGATTCATGGTTTCAAGTTGGTTTTGTTCTCACAACTGGTATCAACAGTGCTTATGTGCTCGGTTACTCTGGTGCAGTCATGGTTCCACTTGGTTGGGTAGGTGGTGTGGTGGGTTTAGTTTTAGCAACCGCCATATCACTCTATGCGAACGCGCTTATTGCCAAACTCCATGAGTTTGGTGGCAAGAGGCATATCAGATACAGAGATCTTGCAGGATTCATTTATGGTAATGAAGAAATCATTAGATAGAATCTTAGATCATATATGTGTGTGTGTAATTTAGTGATTTGATGCTAAATTTTAAATGAAAATTGAGTTTTTTTTGGTGATTGCAGGCCCGAAAGCTTATTCTCTTACATGGGTATTGCAGTATGTAAATCTTTTCATGATCAATGTTGGTTACGTTATTTTAGCTGGTCAAGCTCTAAAGGTACCATCAATCAGCCTATATAGTTAAGGTTTTGTTAGAGGTGGTAGTTTCGACCCGTTTACTTTTAAATGGGTCGATTTGGGTTGTGTTTTTATCTCAACATGCATTGAAACTGGTTGGAGGTTACTCAAACGATGTTTATAATGTATACAACCTCTTAAGTCATTATCTTCAAAGATTTGTATTATTATTGTAATAGTGAGATCCTTAATCATAATTCACACATTGATTTTTTAAAGAAAAAAAGGATTAAATTGCAGTTTTGTCCTTGAGTTTTGTAACGCTTAAAAGTTTCAGCCCACCTTTAAAGCTTTAACAGAAACCATCCCTAGCATTTCAAGTCTAATCAATTTTTGTCCCTAACATTAAAAGTTTTAACAGTTTTTGTCCGTAACGTTTCAAGTCTGAACAGTTTTCATTTAAGGGTTTAGGGACGAAAAGTATTAAACGTTAGGGACATTATCTGTTAAAAGTGGACTAAACTGTTAAACTTTGCAAACCTCAAGGGCGAAAACTGCAGTTAGTACTAAAGGTTCTTAAAATGAAAAAAAAAAAAAAATTTAACGCATCAACATGATCCGCCCATATATAAAATGACGTGTTTCAACATGAAACCATTTGTGACCCCTCATCCGACCCGCTTAACTTTATCCTTAAACACACGTGTATCTTGTCTTTAATGAATGATAATCTAGACATTTGACATATCATCAAACATGTCTTTTAAACTTTGTAACAAGTAAAGAAATGAAGGAGTTAATTAGCAATTTATTTTTGAAAAAATGATCTACTTAGCCATTGGATCGCTATTTTACAGAAGTATAAGACATCTTCTTCCATTGAATTTCTAACCAACAAATTATAGTGTTTTTGGTTTAATCTTGTAGGCTACTTATGTACTCTTTAGGGATGATCAGACCATGAAGCTTCCATATTTTATTGCAATGGCAGGCTTCATTTGTGGCTTATTTGCAATTTGTATCCCTCATCTTTCGGCTTTAAGGATTTGGCTTGCATTTTCAACCTTTTTTAGTCTAGTATATATTGTTGTAGCATTTTCCTTGTCTCTTCATGATGGTATAATCTTCTATTTCATCTAGTACTCTAATATGTGGGTCCCATTTACACAAAATAAACTAATCTATTTATTTTTCTTAAGGGATCCGGGCCCCACCCAGGGACTATAGCATTCCAGGGTCAGACATAAGTCGGGTCTTTACAACTATCGGTGCTTCTGCAAGTCTTGTTTTTGCTTTTAACACCGGAATGCTTCCAGAGATACAGGTTAAACCACAAACCTATTTCTATACGAGTCGGGTCGGAAGAAACATATTTTAAAAAAAATACTTAATTTTTACATAAATATTAGGTATTCCAAATACGGGTCGGGTCGGGTTAAAAAATCCATTATTTATAATAAATACTTATTTTATTTTATTTTACTCATAATAAATACTTGGTGAGCCAATTGCGGGTCGATCCGGATTGGGTTGAATGAAATACTATTTTCGCCAAACATTCAAACTTTATAAATTACTTGGTGCACCATATATCGATATATGATTACCAAAAGTTATCCTAATATAATATTCATCGTATATTATGAGTAAATGGTTTCGAAAGTTTTATGCATACAAAATTTACAATTTTTTTTAACTTTTTGTTTATAATTTTTTTAATATTTCTTAGGCAACAGTGAAACACCCAGTTGTTGGGAACATGATGAAAGCTTTATACTTCCAATTTACAGTAGGCGTATTACCATTATATGCGGTTGCATTCATGGGTTATTGGGCTTATGGGAATGATGCATCTTCTTATTTGCTTACAAGTGTTAGTGGTCCCGTTTGGGTCAAGACATTTGCCAATTTATCTGCCTTTTTTCAAACTGTCATCGCTTTGCATGTAAGCTTTTTTCTCTCTTAATGGGTCGGATTGGGTTGGGTTGACCCGCTAACTTATTTGCCTGTTTTCTTAAATTTTATAAAAGGCTGCAAACTTCATAATAAATATATACTCAACCCAAAATTTAGTTTACATGTATCCTCCTACTTAAAGCTAAAGATAACAAATATGATATATCCCAATTGATTTATTTTATCAAAAATAAATTCGAGATGACTATTTTACCATTTTATTATTAAATTTTAGTATTACCCGTTAGAGAAAATTTAATCCACAGCTGCAATTAAATAAGTTAAAACTTTCACTTATATCGATTCTTTTAATTAATTATATGTGAATAAGAAAGCAGGTGAGATCACGAGAAGACACAAAAGATTTGTTTTTTTAAATATACACAAATGTATACGCTATGCACGTCATGTGTGTCACTTACTTGCATACTATATATAAAACTGCAATTTTTTTTTTTTTTTTTTATAAAGTTTTGAAGTCACTAGTATCTAAAATTATACATTAATAGTAGTCCATGTTACAACAAGATCAAAGTTATTCATTTATATTATTAATCATTTAAGGTAATATAGATTTGACAAATAGTCAAACATACCAACAAAGTCACACAGAAACTACAATATGACACTAAGTGTATTTCAAACATATTGTTTCTATCTTTAAAAATTATATCTTTTTTTATTATTATATCTAAATTTTGGTTTTATTTTGATAGATTTTTGCAAGTCCAATGTACGAGTATCTAGATACAAAACACGGAATCAAAGGAAGTGCATTAGCCATAAAGAACTTGTCATTTAGAATAATGGTGAGAGGCGGTTATCTAGCGGTAACCACCTTACTAGCGGCGGCATTACCATTCATTGGAGACTTTATGAGTCTCACAGGAGCCATTAGCACATTCCCACTTACATTTATACTTGCAAATCACATGTATTTGGTGGCCAAAAGGAACAAACTTACTTCATTACAGAAATTATGGCATTGGGTCAATGTAATTTTCTTTGGTTTTATGTCTGTTACAGCAGCAGTTGCTGCTTTGAGGCTTATTGCTGTTGACTCAAAAAATTACAGTATTTTTGCTGATATTTAGTATACTGTGTAGTAGGTTCCATTGTATCTATATCATTTTATGGGAATATTAAAATAAATCCCCTTTTAGTGTTTCATACTGAATGTTGTTTGTATAAAAATAATAGTAGGTTATAAACCCATGTCGAATAAATTTAACATGTTGTAAACCCAATAGTTTACATGAGTATTTGTATGTTGGATGTCATCTGTCATTAACGCCCCATTTGCGGTGTGCACATATAATGTATTTATGTATGGGCCCTCGAGGGGCAAAAGTAAAATTGCAAAAATTTTAATGTTATTTTACTTATTTTTGTTAAACTAAAATTAAAAGTATTCGGTTGGTCGGTTAATCAGGCATCATGAGCCGGTTAATTAGGCATTGTGAGCCGGGGGTCTCTCATTGGAAGCAGCCTTTGTATTCCTACGGGATAGAGTTAAGGCTCTCTACATCTCACCCTTCTCAGACTCTACCTTTAGATGTGATATTACGAGTACAATGATGATGATGTCATCTGCCATCGGTAAAATTAGAAATAATAAAGATTTAACAAGTAAACCGGTAGTTTTCATGAAAATTTGTATGTTGAACATGTGACCAGCAACCCAAGTTAATTATTGTTATAATAAGATGATTTGATGAGAAGTTAGGAAAAGTATTTGATATGACTATTTGTCTTGACTTACAAATCACACCTTTGAGTTTGAGTGTAAAGGGTGAGAAGGTTAATTTTTGTGGAGGTAGAACTAATTTAGAATTGGGTTGATGCTGGTCTCAAAATTTAAATCAAATATACATCCGTTTCTTATAAAATTAATATAGGTATATTATATTGCATTAGTGTGAAAAAAAAAGGCATTAGTGTGATAATATTTATTTTAAAATATATAAAAATAAATGCATCACAACAACGTATTTAAAGTTGTTATTTAACGATGATCAGATATATCATGTGTCGGTAAACATTGGTCGAATGGTTTCATCACATACGCCTCCCTTTAATTCCTTATTTAAATTAGATTATTACATTTACAGTTCAGTACCAATTTACTGCCCCGCAACCCGATCAACCATCTCTAGACCCGTCTTCTTCATCTTCTCACAGATCCGATTCTTCAAATTCGCACACCAGGTAAGAACAGCAATCTCCCAACGCTTGATCGACCTTTTCTTCTTCTTCGATTTGTTTAATTCCTGTTTAGGGTTTCTTTCAATTGCTTTAATTTGTTTTTCATTAGTAAGTTTTCTTGTTTGTGTCTATAAATTCGATTTTAGATTTGTTTTTGATGATGCAAATTTATCAATCTACACAATATCGTTTCAGGAAGGAGTTACATTTTTGTTTGATTGCCAAGCTTGTTGTTGCTGCGTTTCATTTTCCAACAGTGTACATGGTTTAGAAACTTAGATATTCATTATGCTAACTAAGTCTATATATTGACAACAACATTGGAATTAGGTTTTTCCGAAATCAATACAAGATCAGTATCAAAATTGTAACATTTGTATATCATTAATGGCTATCTACCGGTTATATTTGCACAAACTAATTCATTTCAGCTTTTTATATGAAAACACATAAGATTCGGTTACAGTGGTTTCTAGTGCTGAATAGGTTTCTATGAAAACACATCAACTATTTACATCTGCTTTATGTTGACAATTGTAGTTAAACAGTGAAATTGATTTCTTATGTTATAATTTGAATTATGTTATGCTAAGAACATTTAGCATCTATCACTAAGTTTGATCCAATAGTCCAGTTCAAAATGGTTCAAACGGTTGATGTTTTGACTCATTGCCGTTCAAATGAACCTTTCAAAGTACTTCTTCATTCAGCACCCATTATTTGCCGAGAATTTCTAAATCATTTAAACCTTTTGTTCATTTAGTTATATAAAATAGGACTATAGACGTAGGCCCTTGTCTATAATATTATTTACCCTTTTTTTAGTGTATGCATTTTAAATATATATCAAATCAGACATTGTGTTTATTTTTTATACCCATGAACTTGCAATGTATTACTTTTCATTTTTTTAGAAATCACATTCAGTGCTCTACTGCCACAAACTCATTAACAACCACCAGAATTACGCATCAAATCATATTTTAATCTGTTGGTTTGTTGAGTCACAAATCACAAGTGGTGTTTTATATCATCAACTGTACATCAAGAACTCTACTAATCAGGTGTCTTATTTTACACTTTTCACCTCTAAACTTTTAGATGACAACTGTTTCTCTGTGCTTTTTAAATTTTCATCGATGTCGATTTGCTATATATGTGTGTGAAACAAAACACTTAGAACTTAGGCCCTGTTTGTTTGAGTCTGAATGAGGTCTGAATGGGAGAAGGTCTGAATCGTTCAGATTCAGACCGTTT